>LQNK01000518.1:226950-238022 GCA_001586405.1 Phoebis sennae
TTGTACAGCTGAAGTCGGTGGGCCGGCTTGAAGTATTGTCTCGATCTACTGAGCACCCCAAGCTTTTTCGAGGCCAGCTTGGCCTTACCTTCCAGATGACCGCGGAATTGAACGTCACTCGAAATTTTCGATTGATTTTGAATTCGAATTGATCGATAATGTTCAATACGTTCAGCTACGTGATGCCTATATTCCCCTCTCTGCGTTTCTATTTCTCTCTCACTCTATCTCTATCTGTTATTCTCTCACTCCGTCCCCACTCTGGTTTGGGTTGCCAATTGCCATGACGCCATGACAGCTGTTCACATAGATTCGTTCATAGCATAGCATTGTTTACAACGTATTTCCAACGTTTTCCCACGTTTTATGGTTTTAATATAAGTTGATTAATTAATGAATGAATGAGTTAAGAATAAAAACGAAAATAAAAAAAAATAAATAATGAAGATGTTAAAAAAATACTATAAATATTTTATGTTTTGTAATTATTTTCTTATAAATACAAGTATTCTACTTAAAAACAACATCTACTTTCTCATTTGCATGTTTTTTCCTGAGTTTTTGGTTTAAAAAAATTAAAAGAAAAATTATAATCGTCAGATTAAGCGAATCCCTCTAGATAATTGTCAGATTAAGAGACAGCACGTCTAGGGCGTACAGACGAACGATATATATCTCAATCTGACGCGCTCGAGTATTTCAAAATGGCGAATTTTTTTTGCATATTCTAATAAGGGCCGTGACTTTGCGTTACATCCAAATCGTCAGATTATTATATAAAAGCATTTTTTTAGGTTCACTTAACGCTCGTTAAAAAAAAATTTTTTTTCATTTTTATGGCCACCCCCACCATGGAAACGGTCAGATTAACATATGTACATTTTCAAAAATACGTAGGACATATATGACATTAATATCTGACACGCTCGAGTAAATCCATGGAAGTGATTTTTTTTACATTTTTGAAAATTTATAGCGGCTTCCCCCACCGATGAAACGGTATGTATTATATGACATTTTTTTCTTCTAATTATCTAAGCTTCTCAACCCAACAGGTCTCTATAACGCTCGAGTAAATCCCGATTTAGCATCGTGGGCTCCCCTACCATACTGTTCAAATTTGATAGCAGACAAGGTGGAGGTAAACATTGTATTATAGTTTTTAATATTATATTTTACGTCGATATTATAATATGTTAAACAGTAAAAACGTCTTAAAAATTTATAATTCTGTATTTTTTGAAATAATGTTGTCTATGTCTTGGCTTTTCATAATTTTCCTCTTAGTCCTATATTTTTTTTAATTTGTTTCCTTAAATTTTTATTGGTTCCTATTGCTATTTCATTTCTATTTTATGTATCGTAAATTAAGTTTTAATGAATAGGCTGAAAAACTACTGGGTCGATTTTAAAAATCACCATTTTGCTACATTTTCCACGAGTAACATAGACTATATTTTATAGGCTATAAGCGAAGCGAAAAATGCTAGAGCGAAGCTATGCAGATCAGCTAGTTTATAATATTATTAGGATATTTAGAAATTATTTGCACTATAATATATGAACGATTCAACACAAACAAACACGCTTACATAATAATAAAAATCACACATATAACGTATTTTATAATAAGATAATCTTATTTCTAAATACGATAAACCTTTACATAATCGGCCAGAGTTTAGTTTTAAGACTTATGATTCTGAGCACACGAAATTTGTTAAAAAGTTGAACAAAGGTACAACTCAAGCAGGAATAAGCGAATCAAAAAGTTTCAGCTCATTCAAAATCCTGAGCCTAAAATTACATCCAAGTTGTTTGCTAAGCAGAAATTAAACCATCATGTTTTGAAAAGGTTATTTTCATCAGCAAACTTTAGTATGATGTTATTGTTATGATTCTGATTTGAACATATTACAATGTTATATGTATGCTCAATGTGGAAAGTTTACCACCTGAAAATATGAGAATATTTTTTTGTATGCTTGAACGAACAGACTGGCAAATGTAGTGCTCCGGTGTTACTTGTTACCCATATATTTTAGTTTGAGTAACCGACTTAGCCGTATAACGATATTAACGTGAAGCACAGGAATCCCACTAGGTCGGCATAACATGTATTTTTCTTCTATACTCCTCTATCAGTCGTTACCATCTTAAGCCCCCTCCATCCATCGGCAGACGCATACGCGGACGTCATCTGTCGATGGATGGCGTTTACGTCAGCAGACTTTTACGTACGTTTTCTAACCAAATGCCTCTTGTCCCATTAACTTTTCCGTCACTGGCGCTACTTTCAGACATATATAAACAGACATCAAAACAAATACTTAATAAGATATTTTTCAGTTTTCACTGAGACACAAAGCAATATAATGCGCTTAGTAAACAATGACTATTATTTGCTTGTTAATTTATTGGAGTAATATCACGTACGTATTGTCATGAGTATTCGATATAATTTGTGCTAAGTAGGAAATCATATTGTTTAGATTTCATTGCTCCATCACTTAGTTTTCTAAGTTTCATTTGTACGCTGGCTTCTGTGTTAATCCGAGCCTTTTATTTACATAGTGAAAATACAAAACTTCTGGGTTGTAAAACTTAAGCGCATCAAAGCAATGAGGAAAATTTAAATGTGGAAATTAGGTAAGTACATATTAAAATTAATACAAACTAACCTCAACATAGAATGAATCCTACCTTATATTATATTAGCTGAGCTCCGCGGTTTCACTCGCGTATGTATCCCGTTCCCATAGGATACGCGATAAAAACTATCCTTTGTCCTTCATTGATTTTCAAAGAATCTCTGTACTAGATTTCATCCAAATGTGTCCAATAGTTTCCCGATTTACGTGGAAAATTCACGCAGGCGAAGCATTTGGTGAAAAATAGTCAACAACGGCTTCAATATTTACGTATAATATGACGTAGTATCAAAATTAGTGTTTATTAGAACATAAAGCGGTCCACGATCGCTGCATAATAATTAATGAATATTGCTTACACGGTTATATCATGAATTTATTACTTAACACCGCCCTGTGTAATTGAATAATGTACACTTTATAGATAGCCAATTCGTTTACAAAATTTCCACAACTATTATGATCAACTACTGTTTTAATACGCTGAAAAAATTATATTTGTAACATGCATCCGTACTTCGAGAAACAGGAAAACAAGATTTCCTTTTAATATCGTCTTAAATGTTACTTTTGTTTTGTTTAGTACAAGTAACGTTTTCATTTATTTGTTACCATACTTTTCATTGTTAAATTAATTGCATTGAACACCGTGTATTTTTAAAAATAAAACAAATGTTATCCTCAGTACACTCGGGAAATAAGTGAGTAATTTTCTCATCCGAAATTCAAATGGCTTTCTATCCAAGGTTTTTATTACACTTACAAATTATCCTTGATTTAAGGCTTTGAAAGAGAATTTTATTACCTCATTTCTCACACTAGGTAGGTTTGATAGCTGACAAGAGAGCGTAAACGTCTTGAAATTTATAATAATTTGTATGTTTACTTATACAAGGTGATGTTTTAGTCGAAGGACGCATTACAAGCAATATTACTTCTAGAATGTTTTTAGCTCTTAAAAATATGCATGAATAAAAATACGAATAAATTTAAAAATTCCTAAATTATTGAAGAACACTTCGGTAGGTTGTTTTTCTAGTGATTGTGCGGAGGCCCTGTCTTACCTTAAGTGTGTTAAGTTTATGTATCGTATTTAGTTTATATAACAGTAATACGAAGAAAGGGTGTTATAAGAAGTCAAGTAAATAGGCAACACCACTTAAATTCATTGAATTGTCTTGTCCGCACTAAACGATATGCGTCTTCATTCCTGATTCTTATGAGTAAGGAATGGAATTCTCTCCCGACGTCTGTCTTCCCAGCACATTACAATCTGGAGAAATTTAAACAGTGCGTGAATAGACATCGCTTAGATGCTTGATCAAAGGCCACGTACTAGTATAGTTGATAGATTATATTGTGACTTCTTGGTGGAAATGCATTTTAAGTATTGAATAAAAGACTTTTTTACACAGAGAATTCATCTTACTACCAGATCTTTAGTTTACTACCTGATGATGAATTCTCGAGACCGGTTGTAATTATATAAAGTTTTAAAATAAATAGTGTAAAAAAGTCTTTAATTCAATACTTACTAGTATAGTATTATATTAACCAGTGGCCACGTCAACGCTTAACATCAGGCGTAACTGTGGCCAAATGTTCACCAAATCAGCATAAAAAATACGCGTATTGTTCTAAAATACTGGACAAACTATTGTCAAAATTCACAAAGAACTAAACTTCGAAAATGTTATCAAAAATAAGATGAACTTTCTTCTATTTATTCGTATTCAGAATTGAATACTGAACTTGCTTGAATTACTGAACGCCATGCATGATTTCCTCAACTAAAAAATCACGCTGTATATTTTATAAAATAATGTGACGTTTCATTCATACATTTTTTAAAATTTATTAGAAGTATGAATAATGACTTAATCACCTGGGAAATACACAAAATGAACATAAATAATCTTCAGTTGCAGAATTCAAATGTAGTATTATTCAAATTATCTTAAATTTCTTACTAAAGTCGGTTTAAGTGAAGATGTGAGTTACATCTCAAGTTATTTTTTGATAGCAATGCTACATGGGTTACTCATGTGGTAGCGTACCTTATCATAATGAGAGATCTTTTTTAAACCTACCCTTAGTTGTTCTAAAGATTACCGCATTAAACAAACAAAAAATCCTCTGTATAACATTAGTTAGTATAGATATACAACTCAATTTTTACTCAAAAATTGAGTTTCAACTCAAAATATTCCGATTTAAGGACTTGGAAGAGAATTCTATTAGCTCATTTCTCACACTAGATATACAATCATAAAATATGCTTATACCGCTGAACCTTAGATCCCTTTTATGATACATTCGTCTTTGGGATTTGATTAATGGGGGACGATAATATATGAGATGCAAAATTTTGCTAGTGTATGAATTTCGTTGCGAACGCAGTTTGTTTTTATGATTTTGAAATTTTCGCAAAAAAATAGAACCGACTTCCTCGCTCTAAAAAGTAGAAAATAACTTTTATTTCATTTTTTGTTGAAATCTATACAAAGTCGGTGCAAAATCTTGTTAAATTCAAAATAGATAAAGGCACACACTAGTCACAATTCAGTTGATATATACATCATTAAACCTCAACCACTGAGCTTAGTCCGTTGATTTTCGAGGAGTTCCCTAGAATATCTTCCACATGGATGATCAGACTTGAACCAAATTTCTATAGGATCACTGAAACTCTACTCTTTCGAATGCAAAAAAAAAAATCCAAATCGGTCCATAAACATCGGAGATGCATATCTCATAACATACATAAAAAACGGTCGAATTGATAACCTCCTCCTTTTTTTGAAAGTCGGTTAATAATATTTATTTATTTTTATTAGGCATACACAACAGTTGACAATAACACAGTTTAGAGTACAATACAGCTCTTAAATATAAGGTGTTTTAGGCGAAATTGCGAACCTAAGCGTGCATGCATTAAAATTATAGACGTTAACAATAGCACATATTATAATAATAAATTAAAATTAAAATTAAATTAAAATTACTTACACTTAGTTAAATAATTTCATGTTACTAAAAAAAGGTTGAATTTATGTTTATATTTTTGAGAAAAATATGAACAGGGTCTAAAGATGTTATAACCCTCCTATAGAATACCGACATGATATAGTAGGATATAAATAATACTAAGTGTAATTTGGTCAATGAGTGAGCCAATGGGCTTTATTCCATTCCTTTACGACGGTAAAGGAGAACACGTGAGGGACGCCTCTCGTGTGCTTTTTTCTCTTCACTAATTCTGATTGTTATGTTTCGTCGAATAATTTGGCGACATTTGTTTGGGGTTATAGGTATGTATTAATGGAGGCTATAGGCTGTAGTAGTCCCTTAACATTAGATTAACAGCATGCTCATTTGCCTAAGAAAAATTGTATTACAATAACTTATTAGAAAAACAACTTTGAAACACATATTACAAACATATTTGAGGCATATATGCATTTGAGGCACCTTTGAGTATTACTAGTAATATATTTTTTTCGTATCTACCATCGGTTCTGATACAATTTTCCCGACTGTAGACATACATGTAGATATCTATATTTAAGTCACACCGGCTCTATCAATCTATCTAGTCGACGTCTGGTAGTATCCGACTATATTAAATGACAAATAGCTCTTAATAATGCAAGTGGCGAATTTGTGATGGCGGGATCTTATGACCATTTTTTTGTCTATAAAAATTTACAGATAAAATAATTAAATAATTTAAGAATAGATATTTTGCACAGACAAAAGTGGAATATTTTGCACAGATATACTAAGAAATTTGGCTTATCGATTTCAAAGGTAACAAAACGCTAGAATTCACTTAGATCGTATTAGAAGAACGACGACAAAAACTAAAAAAACAACAAATAAAAAAATCCACACTTTTATTTATTTCTTGGAATTATTATAAAATATATATTCATAATATATTATGTTATTAATTAATGAAATCATTGTAGCAATATTCAATTCATTTGAAAGGACAATATAATATGTCACTTATTCAAGCGAAATTCGTTCTTGGAGCCAAATTAATCAAGTAGCACCATTAATTCGGGCCCTGATTAAACGTCAAATTATCAAACCTTCTAAAACTTATTCACATGTAAAAAGCAGAAAAGCCTTTGCCAAGAAAGGCTAAGACATAGGTCTTAACTCCTCGAAAATCAAGAAAATAAGCTTGACTAGGTCGCCAAAAATGGAAAAATATTTTTTTTTGCCAAAATCGACTTTCTCACACTTAAGTCGATGCCTTTACTTATTTTCAATTAAACGAGTTTTTCCACCAACTTCGATCAGATTACAAAAATAAGTTATTTTCTACTTCTTAGCGTCTTTTTTAGCAAAAAGTTATTATTTAATGTATGCTGGAAATATGTAAATAAATATTGGGAATGTTTTGCAAAATCAATCAATACGTCATATATACACCTACATTTAATGTATACAAAACCAGACCATAAATGGCCTTAAAAAGTGTAAAAATTTTCACCAATTTGTAAAGGGAAATTAATCTGAATAAATTTAATATTATCAAACCTTGTAAGACTTATTCACATGGAAAGCTCAGTAAAAAAGCTTTTGAAATCTTAATTGAGTAATTTCCGAATGAGGAAGCTATCTATGGCTTTTCGGCAGGAAAGTGTCCACAGGAAAAAATAAACGTTATAATAAAACAAAATTGCCGGCAAAAGTTTCGCTTATTTGGCGATCTGAGATCAGAGTTATTAAGTTCTTTGCCAGATGGAATAAATTAAGGTGTAAAATTTTTTCACAGATTGGGGATTATGTGAAGTTATGTATTTTGGACGACTGAATCTCTATATTTTTAATAGTCATGTAACGTTCTTAAAATATGTTTAAATTTTAATTTGAATTTAAATATATTTTAATTTGTTTTTTGATTTTTGCTTACTTATTCTAGTTTAATTTAAAGCGATAGATAACTGTTTACTAACGTATACTTTCTATAAAAATCGAAAGAACCCTCTATTGTTGTCTATTACCGTAGACAAAAACAGTAAACATAATCAAAGACTCGAATTAATTATGAATTATTAAGAAAAAATGAACACAATATATATCCTTACTAATCCTTACCCATACTTTAATATTATAAATGCGATAAACTCTGTCCGTCTGTGTGACTGTCTTTTCTTCACACCTAAACCACAGAAGAGACTTGTATAATTTTTTGGTTCAGATATTGTTTAAAACCTGAGGAAGGACATATGACACGGGAAAGGAAGATATACTCAGATGAAAACGCGGAGCATAGCTAGTAATTCAATATCTTGGAATATTAATTTTAAAAAACGTTTTTCAGAGCGCTAAAAATGTCGCGTCGGTTGTAAAATTCTTTATAAGAATGATAGTTAAGTGTGAGTAAACAATTGTCGGGTTAAGCGTAATTGATAAACGTTGATAGAAAATTGTACCCCTTGTATAAAATGAATTTGTTATTGTGTTTGATTTTCATTAAAAATTAATCATATTTACACTAAATCACCATGGCACCTATATCGAATGGACATTTAGGAAAGTAATAAGCCATTATTTCATACTTTTATGTAATACGGTTTTGTTTTTGTTTACAATAATTTATTACAATAAATTTTACCAAACGCTATGTTCACAAAATTCTTGGAATCTATAAATAAGAGAGTAAGACCAAAGCGTTGCTATGGTTTGAATCAACACAATCAAATGTTAATATAATTCATATTTTCCTTGTTTCTTGTGGTATTTGTATAACCTACATTCAAAGTCCTTTGAAAATATATTTCTACTATGCCACTGGTAGCTGCTGAAAATCAGCGCTGCGACTAACGTAGGAGCAGCATACGCTGAGCAGTTTTCTTTTCAACGCCACACTCCTACTTGTGTGTAATTAAGTGATTATTTATGTCTAATTCTGTGTGGTTTTTCAATAAATCTTTCTTTCTTAATTATTGAAAATTGAAAAAACGTTCAAAATAAAAAGTTCACACGTAACTCAACGTGCCGTGCCCATGTTTTGCTACGTAGAAGTTACCACGCACTTCGCTAAATAATTAATTTATTGATACTATGAAAAAGACTCGATTTTTACCAAGAAACGCCACTTACCCCGTGAATGTGGGACTGGTATCGATTTTATTCATATTAAATCAGACGACCGTACCACTCGACTAATTTACTTGTACCAGTTACGTTCCAATGGTAACTATAGTCACGATATATTTGAACAAGTACACTTAAATCTCTCCTTTCATATTCAAATTGCATAATAATAATAACTTATTGCCAAAATCAGACCTTATCAGGAAACTTCTTAACTATATTTTCTTAAGTTAACCATATTTCTGGAATGAATAGTCCGAATTGAATTAAAATTAAATTATTACTAATTTGAAGTGTTCCTAAATTTTATGAAGGATCTTGATTTGATTTCTAAGTTTTGAGAAATGCATCAACAAACATAGATACAAACGTGCACTTACGAAAATTAGCATGTTTAGCTCATTTTTTGAAGCCTACATGCATTACCATAATCAAAAATTTATCATTTGCCAACAATATTTTATTAGAGATATTCTCTTTTTTAGTTGGTTAAAAATACTAAGGATTTTGGATGGACGCTTTATAAGAAAATAATCTTCCATTTGACGAAAAATTTGGTTCCAAAACTATCTACATATATAAAATTATGCATACAAATATATAACATTTTCGAATTTGCTTAGTGCAAGAAGATTTGAATCCTATAAGTAATGTTGTTTGCTGCAATTTCTCTTCTAATCAAGCAAACCAATGAAATTAAAATTAAGGCTAATTTTAGAATAAGGTCCAAGGTTTATTTTGATTTTCTTCCGTAATTCGGATTTGCCTTTGAAACTGTCTTCCTTCAATCCTGATTGACCTAAATTTGAGGGTAAAGGAAAAGGTGTAATGAACACCTTAATATCAATTTACCCATTCAATTTGAATGGAAATAGACATCAAAAAATGTTTATTCAGTAACGATATTATTACTTTCTTAGCCTTGAGAAATCCTTATAAGTATAAAATTCTTGTGATATATTGATTTAACGATAAGTGAGCCATCGTATAATTAGTTATATTAAGACGGTTTATACTCACTGTATTTTAACTCGGTTTAGACCGACAGTTTCGGACCGATTCGGAGGTCCTTCATCAGGGGGAGTAAGACGTTTAAGCGGTCTCTCCTCGCACCTGTGCGAGGAGAGACTAATTCTTGTGATATAATATCCTGCCATTCCTTGTTCATAATATGAATTGTAAGTTGTAACACAAACAACATTGTTCCACTTAAACAATTAAAATGAAATATTCAAAGAGGAAAGATACACAATAAATACTTAACAGTTATAATATTATCAAAATCAAAATTATAGTCAAATTAAAATCCTATCAAAGGTTGCCTGGCAGTGTTCACTCGTAGCTATGAGGCCTATTTGTCCTTCTTTATTTTTATGTTATAGTTTTTTAGTTTACATTTCATGTGTATAAGTGTACATGTGACTGTGTGTGTGTGTGTGGGTTCCCACTGAGTGGCAAGGTAGAATGCTTGTAAAATATTTTATCCTATGATTTTACCTAATACATATTCCTGTGGACACCGAATTTATTTGGCTCACTGAGGGCAAAGTAAATAAAGCTTATTTTCGTTTCAGATAGCGGCGCTGTAATGTCCGCACCCGAGCCCGCTGTACCCCCCACAGAAGATGTTTAAATGCATTTGGAAGACTACATTGTTCTTTTTAATATGGTAAGTTAATGTTCATTTTTTTTTGCTACAATAAAAAAAGGTTTAATTTTTATAAATTTCATTAATGTATGAGTACAAAAAAGAGATTTCGTTTCTATTTTTATGAATAGTAAATAGTATCTAATACAGCAATTCGTACCTAAAAAGTCTTAATTATTTTAACAATTAATGCGAAATAAGGCCGTAGAAATGTAAAGTGTCAGGCAACGTCAACATCTTTAAAAAGCATAAAGGATTTTTTGAAAGATAATTAGTTCAGCTATTATCGACAAGACTCGCTTCCCTCTTTACGGGACACCCTGTATAAGCTATACAGTATCAGTAAACATAATAGTTGTTATACTTGCATAAAAACCCCTGTAGGCAGATTATCTGTTCCACACTATAACAACTGTCCTAACAAAATATTTGACATTTTAAACTTTTATCTCGATAAATAAAGTTACGTTAACTCTCAATTCGATACTGGATTATTTTTGGTTAAGCCTTTGGATTATTCAATAAAGTAAAATTAAAAAAAATTATTTTGAATAAGAACATCACTCACCAAATACGTCCCCTATTATCTGATTGTCAACACGGTTTTCGTGCCGGTAGATCGACATCAACTAATCTAATTAATTTCGTTGACTATGCCG
>LQNK01000518.1:242967-265167 GCA_001586405.1 Phoebis sennae
TATTTGAAGATCGTCAGCGTACATGTGATAGAGACACGAGAGGTTAAGGGAGATATTATTGATAAAAATAGAAAAAAGGAAAGGAGATAGTACGCCACCCTGAGGTACACCAGCAGTTACAATATTTCATTTATTTTTATCAATGCAATAAATTAAAATATATTTTACAATCGGAAATCTCTTTATATTTACAAAGGGTAATAATAATAATTTCAAACAAGTAACAGTTAACATAAACAATTTTACAGCGGTATTCCGTGACAAAGTTCATCGCCTATTCGAAACAAAATGTAAAGTATTCAATGACAACAAACAGACAGACAGGCTATGTGCCGAGTTTTGCACACGCTATGATACCGTTCAGTACTGTGACCAAGAATTTTGACGGAAAAATATTAATTAACAAACAAACAAAAAGCAACTGAAAATTTTTGAACACACACTTTCTCTTTGAAGAGTGTGTGTTTAAAAGAGACTTGAAAGACAAAGAGAGAGTGTGTGCCGAACTTGACTGACGACTTGTCAGTGTGTACAGAATTTGTGACAGCCCTAAGGCTTTTCGAAAACGTCAAAAATCTTGCAACAGTATGATTTTGACACTGTGGTTGATCACCTTGTCGGACGTTTCCCTCTCCCAGCGAACTCTTAGGGACAAAATGATCGATAAAACTATCCTAGGCCATAAGGCCCTGGAAATAAGAAGATGCAGAATGAAACATGAAATTATAATTGTTCCATCCGAATTAAAAAAAATACAAATTACTTATCTAAGGTGGTGACAACTTTTCAATATTAGAAAAGATTTTTGATGAATGAATATTAAATTACAATTTAAAATTAGATTATTATTTTAAGTTCGAAGACAATGGGATGGACAAAGTAAATAAAAGATGTGCTACAGTAGATATGTAATATATTCATTAACGAATCGTGAAAGCAAGTTTAATTTAAGGGTTCCGTACCTAAAAGGTAAAACCATGACACTATTACTAAGCCTTCGCTTTCTGCCTGTCACTAGCCTGTATTTCATAAGCCGCGATAACTAGAAAACTGAATTACCTATTTTTATAGCCGCTATAACAACAAAAAACTAATAATAAAAAAACATTAAAATATTAAGTCAGGTTCGTATATACATGTCTGACTCGCACTTGGCCGGTCTTTCTATAGTTTTAATTTACGTGTAAACAAAAAGTAATTGACAATATTTTTCCTCTATTAAAACCAATGGCTTACGTAGGTTATTGTTCGACATTCTTACAATTTAAATAGCTCAATCGAATGGAATCCCACATTCCCCATGATATTGTGGTCGCCACAAATAACCACACGCAAAAATACCATTTCCACTGACGTCATGTACTTAACTGGCAATTCGCGACTATTAAGCCTTTCTATTTTAAGGCAAATTACATTAGTATGGAAAACAATTTCTTTTGTCTGTACGGATTATAATGATGGGGTACTCAACCCCAAAAAGTATATTTAAAAACGGATATCAGTTGTCTAGCTTCCTTAGTACAAGCTTTGCTTAGTTTAAGGCAAAAAGCGTTGGATTAAACGTTCGAATATGTATTTATTCCTAATAATCAAAATTATTTGTCAGCACATCATACCACATTAAACTTTTCCTTAGGAATAATGGCGTGCATAAAGGTTCGTCATCCCTGCAATAGACACATTACTATGCTCTGTGCCAATACCCATTCTAAATTGGACACGGAAAGTTTGAAAGTACGCTTTGAACATACGTGTCTCCAAGTCCATAGCGAATTTACAAGCAGTTGCAACTTTTTAAACGTGCTTTCAGAGCCAAATCCTGAACTATGAGGAATATCATATGCTGAAAGGAGTTTCGAGGCGGATTTTGACTTACTTAATAAAAACCGCATCACCATACTGATTCATAAATCTGATTCGAGTCGGATAAAAGAGGTTTCCGTCGAAATTTGTATGAATCTTGTTGCCAGGAATTGAACCCGTTGATTATGCAAAAACATAAACATCCTGTATTATTTCACCGATAGTACATCTATTTAAATAACTTTTTGCAACGTAATAATTTGCCTGAAGCTGAGGAAACACATTTGAAATTGGACTAAATTTTGATTCAATCTTGAATTTATAAAACAATGATATTGTCGGATTCTAACGATTGAACAATTCAAATCGATTCAATGAAGAACGATGAAATTTACAGAATTAATTTAATTGAGATAATTTATTTGCAGGTTGTGCAATGACGTGGCATCCAAACGGAACCATACTCTGAAACCAAGGGTAGTCCTGCCGGAAACTTATGTCAAAGGTAAATTATTTATTCTTAAAGGTCATAGAAGAGCGACGTATAAATTTCAATAATGTTTACAGTAAAAGTAGATAAAACATCGTAAAAAGAGGTAAAAGAATACTTTGAGTTGAATGGAGGTGAGATAGAAAGAGAGAGAGAATTGATGAGAATGTAAAGTTTAACAATTTTGGAGAATTTAAGGAAGTGGACGTTTCTTGAAGGAGAGAGACAGAGAGAGAGAGAGACAGAGATTTTATGAGTGGATAGAATTTAAAAATTTTGGCCAATTTAATTAAGTGATGTTTCTTTAAGATATAGAAACAAATGCACTGGTTTTACTATACGATTAGATTTTGACTAGATTACAAATACCTACTAATTTTGAATAGCAATTTTATTACATTTTCCACCCATAGAACCGTATCCACCAATTAAAATGATAATTTTAAAATTACACAACAAAAGTTAAAATAATGAAAAAAAAAAACATTAAAGTAACTGTGTGTGTGTGTGTGTGTGTAATTCCTTTTAATGTAATGACATACATAACAGTGATCCTGACCTCATTTGCATGTAACATGTTATTAAAAGGGACCACTCATGCTTATCTCTGTAAACAATCATCGTTTCCAAGGAGTGGCAATATTATATTGTGTTTTTGTACTGAGCAGATACTCTAATATTTTAAAACTACACAGTTTGCAACAGCAGCGCTTTTTCTTCCGACATGCTTAAATAATCTTTGTGGGTAACTAACGACTTAGCTCAGAGAGAGATATTATAGTGCTCAAGTTTATCTACTAGCCTCTGCGTGTACATAGAGCTTGCATTTAATTCATCTCATAACCTATCTATGTACAAAATTTCATCCAAATCCGTACAGTAGTTGTGGCGTTATGGACATAAATATCCAAACATGCAAACATCCCAACTTTCACTATTTTAAAGTAGGTATAGGTAAATAGATTGGAACAGAAAAGAAAATATTTTTATTCATGTAAACTTTGTACAAAGTACTTATGAATAGTTATTATTTTAGTTACCATCGGTTTGTTAAGTTGTTTTTTAAATAGTTACCCTTTTAATTTAAAATTACTACCCAATGACTGAAGAAAATCTATCCAAAAAATTGATAAGCGAATGTCAATGAAATATGTGCTCTTAATCCCTATTCTCTTTTTGATGTAAAGTCGCTCAAGTTTTCATTTTGTTTACAGAAATGAGGCCCCCGTCCCGAAAGGGCCAACCGGTGATTGTGGAATTTAGTATTTACGTAGTGGATGTTAATTCTATTAATGTTGAAGATATGGATTTTCGGTGAGTTACAAATATACCATAATACCCTTATAATTCCAAATGAATCTGTTTGTAAAAAAATAAAGTCTATGCCTACCTTTAGATAAGAATCAAATTGTCTATTGTCCTTTTCTTTGAATAATGGTGCCTTTCCTGGAATCATGAATGCCCAGTGGCCAGTGTTCCTTTCCCACCCTTCTCCTGTCCTGTTCTATTCCTCTCCCAATGTCCCATCGTTAATCCTCTCCTTATCCCTTCCCCTCCCCTCGAGCTAGCAAGGCATCTGCAATACTTTGATGTTGTAGATGTTCATGGGCTGCGGTCATTCACTTAACATAAGGTAAAAACATGCAAGCTCTAACATAAAGTAATAATTAGATGATTATGGACTGTGTGGATTTAAATTAGATTTATATCAACACACTTCAAATACTTTAGAACAAGCTCCTCATATTGGCACTTGTAGATACATTCAAGCCGATGACATGTGTCGGATCTACATCAAGTCTAAAGAGCAATGTATTATAGCATTTCTCCCCAGAATCGATTCGTATATGTTGTCAACCGTAAGTTTGAAATGGGAAACAGAAAAAGGGAACATTTGGGGATCTGGTTTACCCTTTTGTAAACATTGTAGTCCCATATTTTATATTTTTAGGGACCATTATACTACCACAGGGATACATCTAATCAAATCATTTAATTTTTTTATGTTCTAATGTTGCATTCATGCTATACTAATAATATTTTGTTGGTGATGCATAACAAAATAACATATACCCTGAAATGGCGCTACAATATTTCCTATTCTGTATGAAAATTAACAATATCATTTTAGAGACTTCTTTGTTACCTCATATTTTAATTTTGATATTGTTATGGTTTTATATACGAAACGCTCAACTCAATCCTTAATTTATTACCTGTAGTTCTTCAAGACTTTCAATGTCATAGAGCTGGGGTATCCAATGTTTAGACCCAAGATCGGTTTTTCACCGTCGACACCCAGCGTGATCTACCAATAACAACGTGAAAATTTAAAAGAGATTAAAAGAGATTTGGTTACTGTGAAGTTTAGAAGACAAGATAATTATACAGTGTTTTTACGTATTTATAGTTTTTGCCTTGCCACGATCGACTGGACCGATAGTCGCGATTGACCGGTTGGCCAACCCTGTCGTAGAGTCATCAAATTTATTCATCAAGCTCAAGTGCAACAAGAAAGCACACCTAAATTAAACCATTTAAATTACAGAGTGGACATGTTTATCCGACAAACCTGGGTCGAGAGTAGACTACAGTTACCCGACGATATCTTCGAGGAAGGCGACAATCACGTTACATTACCGCCGGAGTTTTTCGACAACTTGTGGCATCCGGATCCTTACTTCCTGAACTCCAAAGTCACAGGTAATTTGATGTAAGGATTATAAAACGTAGTGGTATTAAAAATTGAGATGTGAATGAATGAATGAATGAGTGAATAAGTGAATGAGCGAATGAATATATGAATGAATAAATGAATGAAAGAATGAGTGAACAAATGAATGAATGAATGAATATGAATAGGTGTTTGGCTTCATTGGGCTAACTTCAGACTCAGACTCAGTGCGACATAAAGTAGTAGAAATAACGAAGGTGAGATAGTAAACACAGCGCAAAGGTAATCAATATTAACAAGCTACTGCATTAACAAAATATTATTTATTAACCTAGGAATATAAAGAAATAACTTCCCTATAAGACTGTATTAGTTTTTAAATTTTAATCAGTCAACAAAAATAAATTATTAATTTTAAATATCGTAATGTTTAAATGCTACAAGAAATTACTTCCATAATGATGAAATCGCATGATGTACAAATACTTCTTTAAGATTCTATTGTAAACATGACGTAAAAATAAGGAAATGAATATCCTTGAAATCAAATCATTGAGAAATTATAGTATTTCTCTGTGTTTTATGCGAGTACTTTCCATGTTAAGCAAAATGCTTTTAAAGACTGCGATTGCACCCGCGACCACGCTTGCTGTAAAGTGTTCGAAATTTCAGGTTAATATTAATGTAAAAGAAACGTTTAAAATCCTTAAAGAAATATTTTATTTAATATTGGGAAATTGGGAATTGTTTAATGTCTTTTCTCACCATAGAATTTGACTTTTACTTAATTCTTCTGATCTGAAGATCAGCGTTTTAATTAAGGGGCATATATACCCTTAGAATATGACCACAACATATTCAAAAGGAACAAAATCCGTACCCCACAAATATACAATGTTCACACTCGGCTCACACATCCCACATTCTTACTATAATTGGAATAGTTTCTGGATACGTCAAGTTGGGAGGGTCCCGTTATTCTGATTCGGCTTCCTTATTGTTGGCTTATTGAAATCCTGATTATTTGTGATCAATTTGATAAACGTGATCCATGATTAGAGATTAATAAAAATATTAATTATATCAGATCTAGTTATAATTACATTGTTTTAAACACAAGTTCATCAGTATCAACTAAATTAAATATTGTTAATCTATTAAATTAATATTAACATACAAACACTCACCCGCCGGGCCATCGCGACTCTGTGTACACATGATTGGTTTTCCAGGTATATTAGCTGTGTATTTAATTTTTCTTTTACCATCGTCTCTTAATAGATCATTCAATAGTTCCCCGTGTGATTTTATTGTAATTCATGTAATTTAATTATCCATTATTTAGATTTTATTCTTTCTCATCCTATTTTATCGCAGATGACTCTAAATATAAATTCTTTACTATATATATCAACAAAATTAAGCTGTCAAAGTCATCATATTGTAGTACTTTTTATATTTAAGATAAAAGCTACTCTTATGATCTAAATAATAAATACGAAAGTGGGTTTCTCATCTATAACAGCCAATATGAAGATAATATTATATGAAAAATATATCTTTATAATTGCTATTCCTATAGACACTTAAAAGTATTAATGTTACTATACTAAGTTCTACTTTATTTTGACTTCTTTTTTTCTATTACGTAAGCAATCTTCCAATTCTTATCCGATACTTCTATGGCCAAATCATTAACAGGAGCAAACGATGTTATGCCCATATTAATTTTTAGTTTTAAAAAATATTCTCCACTCAATTCAGTTGCAGTAAATGACCATTGTATTGAGACTATACTGTCTTAACTAAATGACCTTCTTATTGAGAGTATACAGCCTTAATAAGTACAAGAGAACTAATTAAAGTTTTAATTATTCTAGGAGGGGACTGTCACTTTTGTCATCAGTCAGCTGGTATGCATCTTGTTCTTTGCACTTAACTCCAGCACTTAATTTATTTTTAATTTCGCTTTTTCTTATTTATTTAGAGAGTGGGGTTTCAGTTTTAATTGTTTCATTTATTATTTTAGTTGCTTCACTAATAATTTTATTGTTTAACGTGCGGTCGTCATATAGAAAAAAAATACTAATGTTTTAATTGTTAAGGTGCCACATAGTTTATAAAACTAAAAATTTTAAGGAATGATGGATGTATATTATAAAAACAAACACACTTTCGTATTTATAACATTATTACAGTCATATCATACATCTATATCCTTCATGTGTAAAAATACATTATAGATCGATACGAATTTATATACATTTGACTGATATCACAGAAACTAATTTAAATGTTTTCCAATATTTATTCTATATTTATGACCATCCTTCCTAATTAAACCCATCATAGTACCCAGCCCTATTCTCATATTCTTACGTATCCCATAAAACAACTAACTTTTAGCAAAATTTTTCGCACGATCTGTCTCGACCAGAGATCTCAATTATAACTAAAAAAAATATACTGTTCTATAGTCTCCTATGCAAGTGTGAGGATGTGTGTGAGAATAAATTAGAGAGTGCACCTTAGATGTTTTTGCACACATTTAGACGAGAAATTTCGCCAACAAATGTTTTTGAAAGCACTATCCGCACGCGTTGTGTGTTTCTCTAGTAGTAAGCCAATAGAAGACGCAAGAGAGATAATACAGTTAAGGACATGCTTGTTCAGAATGACCAGAAACAGGCTGTGTAGTTTATGTATGTCAGACAAAGAAAATAAAATCTATCTGATGTGAAACAACCATGAACGATCGCAGCAACAAAAGTGTTGAAGACTAATTGCCAGTTGTAGATAAGAACGGATTTTAAAAGGGGTGGGACATGTGCTACGTCCAATGAATGATACTAGAGGGTACTACTGTTCTAACCGCACGAATCACAATCGCATTTTAAGTAGTTCCATTTAACGCAATTCTGCATACGACCTACCTTATAACGTCAGTGTATTTTAAGCGTATTAAAGCTAAAACATTAACCATACATTTATACCCTAAAACGTAAATACGTAATTCAATTCCCGTTTCCAGATGTTTCTATTTATTTCATATTCCAATAATTAATTCACATACGTCGTTTCAAATTACTTGTCCGATAGACAAATGTTGAATGAGAATTTAATATATCAAAGCTTAATATTTTTGATCATTTTATCGTTTAGTTCACTCTAAACTTAGATAAAAACAATATGATCGTTAAGTAAAATTAGTATAACTTGTGTATACTAATTATGAAAAATAAAAAAAATCGTATCAAAATGAGATATTATAATATAAATAATCTTAATATTAATAATAATCTTTGCACAATATATTCATCTTTAGGCAACCCGATTGCGCAGTGGATACAGAAATGATCTATTGCACCGGAGAGTTTGGGTTCGATACCCACAATAACCACATTGTACTTTTCTTCTGTCTGGGTGTTCCTTTACCTGTAGTATGTATGTATTTACAAAAAGAAAGTAAGGTTAAGTATGTCTATCGGTTTCTAGTTTCTACAGTACGAGCTGTGCTTAGTTTGGGACTACATGGCGTTGTGTACCAAAATCATCTGTTAAAATGTACAGGCCTTGTGTATACTCGTACAACGTAACCAATATTGAGCGCATCACTTACTACAATAGATCGAAAATTTCTTAGAACATCCAGCAACATTTTAATAGAATTTAATTCAGCGTTTTATTTCAACTGAAATTGAAAATTGTTTTCGCGGTTTCTGCGCTTGAAATTGTAACTTCACAAAGCGTTAAGTAAATTTTAATTTTGCTGGATAAAGTTTGACGAGTAACAATGTAGTAGGTACTTTCTTTAAAATAAATTAAAAACCTTACTAATTATGCCGTGTTCTTTGGAAATATGATGTTTTGTTTTTGGTACTTCGTCAAATACTTCAAACGTCTTTCTATCCTAATACTCATTCTATCTTCCTAACTATCGTAATCCTAAACTAATAATATAAATGCGGAAAAGTAACCCTGTAAATAACGCCTTAACCACTGATTCGATTTTGTTAAATATTGTAAAAAAACTGCTATTTCATAAAATGATGATGGTCTTAATATTAATACAAATCTATATTCAAGAAAAATAACGTTCTATAATTCTTCTAAAATATTTCAAACGTCTGGACACAGCAATATCTAAAATCAAATATTTAGCAACCCGATTGGCGCAGTGGATACGGTAATGATTTATTACGGAGGGTGTGGGTTCGATCCCCACGAATAGAAAATATTTTTCTTTTATATTTATAGACCACAAACATAGTATAATGCTAATGCCCTATAAAGATTACAATCTAGCCTTAAGACTAACAAGTAATTTTATTTTAACTTAAACTGCTAACTAGAGTAAAACTAAGAATTTGTCCATTGACACTTTTCTTATAGTCTCTATTAAAGGGAAGACACTTTGATACTGTGTTCTTTGTAGGCAGATTAACACATCACTACTTAATTCTAACACTTCACTGAACTAGTTCGAAAGGTTTTTTCCTTTTTAACCGTCTCACTATGTCCGTGTTGTCGAGGAGTTTTATTGCCTCGACGTTCACATGATGATGAAGTCTTTGTTGGTGATCTTCAGCGTACTTTTTTATTACGTCTGTTACTAATTCAACTTTAAGGTCTCGATGGAGGTCTTCATTTCTAATGTACCAAGGTGCGTTGACTATGCTTCCTAATACTTTATTTTGAAAACGTTGTATCATTTCCGTATTACTCTTTTTGGTACAGCCTCATAACTGAATACCATAGGTCCATACTGGCATAAGGCATAAGGACCTGTCTATATAACATAAGTGTATTTTGTATTGTTAATCCCGAGTTTCTTCCGAGCAGCCAATACATTTTGTTGTAGCGAAGCTGTAGTTCATCGCGTTTCTTTTTAACGTGTGCATTCCAGCGAAGCTTAGCGTCTAGAGTTATGCCTAAATATTTAGCTGTGTTCTCGTGTGGGATAGGACAATGGATGATAATTCTGGTTTTTGTTGGTAAAATCTATGTGTACAGATTTTGTTTCATTGAGTTTGATTCGCCATCTATTGGACCAACCTTAGATAACATTAAAGGCGGATTGTACCTTTTTGACTGCTTCTTCATGAGACGCTCCAGAAGCGTTTTGACTAAGATAATCATTCATGCATTCTTGTTTAAAATTTTGTATTGTCATTCTAAGTCTTCTTGTAAGATTATTAATCTTTTGTCATTTTGGTGTCTTGTTATTTGCCACTTCTTTCTCTGTTTTCTTTTTTCGGATATAAGATTCCTTATTTCTAATGGATAACATTTACTTTCGTATTTCCTTAATATGTTTGGCGTATTTTTCCAAGCACATTGTTGTATATTATTTATAAATATTTCGACATCTTCATCAAGCTCACAAGGACTTTTTAGTGAAACCTTAAGATTCATAATTGAATCCAAATCTGACTTAAAGCTTTCCCAGTCTGTTTTTCGATTTACTAAGGTTGGTTTGATTTCCTTCTGAATAATAGACTCGCTTAATGTTAGTAAGATTGGTGAGTGATCAGAACTCATGTCTTAACTATCCTCGTTTTGAAGAAATTCTGATGATTTATTTTTAATAAATGAAAAAATCGATTAGATCTGGAATTTTTTGTGGATCAGTCGGCCAATATGTTGGCTTTCCTGTTGACAGTATATTGCATTTAATTTCTGTGATAGCACTTAGTAGTTCCTTTCCTTTTGTCGTTGTCAATCTGGATCCCCAGCGGGTATTTTGAGCATTAGAATCACCCCCTAGAATAAATCTATAGCCAAGACTTTGGAGAAAACTTTTATATTGTTTTGCTTTTATGTTGTACTTTGGTGGACAGCATATAGCAGATACAGTGATAGGGTAGCGCTCAGTTTTTATAGATACCACAACTGCTTGTATATGTTCTTCTTCGAATTTAATTTCTTCATGGTAATAGATGTTTTCTTTTATAATAACAGAACTACCACCACGAGAAGTGTTATTTGGATGTAAAGCATGAAATGTTTTATATCAATCAATTTTGATATAAGATTCTTTTGTGAAATGAGATTCTGATATGAGACATATATCAATATTTTTCATTGTTAGGAATGCCTGTAGTTCATTTTTATGTTGAAGAAGCCCATTTGCATTCCATGCTAATATTTTTAGAGACTTATACATTCTTATTCTAGGCTTCAGTGTACATGTAGCATAGCACTACTCTCGAGTTTTCTCAGTCTTTCGTCGAATGAGGTTAAAAGAATAAGTATTTTACTTATGTTTTCATCTGTTGTTGAACCTTTACATACAGATATCGAATTTGCTTGGAATGCCCTTCTTTTCCTTTTGTAATTAGTGCGAATGAAATATTCTTTGAAACGCTTTGAGAGATCTTTTCCCTTTTTCTCTATTTTTAATTTGGTCTTTTACAATTGGTGTTGGTGAGGTTTTCTTTACTAATTTATTTTTAATGCTTTGGAGTTCTTTTACTACTATGCAGCCTCTGTAACTAGCTGGATGAGCTTCTCCGCAGTGAACGCATTTGGACTTTGCTTCTGCTGGTTTCTTGCAGTCTTTAGTTAGATTTTTGCCCGTGCATTTTACACACCTTGGTTCTTTCGAGCAATATTTTTGGGTGTGACCATAGGCTTGGCATTTTTTGCATTGTGGAATTAGTTTTGAAGTATTTAATGGCTGAATATCCACTTTACATCCAAGTATAGATTTAATGCTATAAATTTTTTGAATATCTTCATCTTTGTTGAAAAAAAGCATAAACATGTTTAGCGGCTCTTTTGTTTTCCAGCTAAGTTTATTAACGGCATCACAAATCTTGTACGCTGTTAAGTCTTCTACAATTCTGTTTGGCAAACATGATGAGTGCAAGTTCTTAGCCATTACTCTTATTGGTCTATCTTGCTTGTTTTCATACGAGTGCCAAAGACAGTTGTTTTGTAATAACAACTTTGTAGCTGCTCTTTATGTGTCTTCATTGAAAGTATTTACTTTTACGGTTTCTCCTTTCATCATTTTAGTAATGAACGAGTTTTTTGTCAAGCTTTGCTTAATTTGGGGCTAGATGACGTTGTGTTAAATGTCAAAAAAATTATCACGACAACGATTATTCTACTAATAATAATCATTTAAATAATGGGATACGGGCAGGATGATGATGATGATGAATAATTTAAACCTTTCAGAAATTGCGGAGCTGACTCACAAGTTCTCCTCAGTCACATTATACAGGAACCAGACGGTGCGCTACGCGGCCAGGATGCACGCAATCATCGCGTGTCAGATGGAGTTCCAGTTGTACCCCATGGACATACAGTCCTGCCCTATTTATATTGAGAGCTGTGAGTGTCTTTTGCTACTGAGAAATGCGCTATAGGAACTAAAAAATATATAAATATTTTATGTAAATCAACCTTGTTTTTTGCAAGTACTTGTTTCGTCGCAATTTCTTTTTGAAAATGAATTATTGCCTCAATGGGTAATGGTGAAGGCTGGAGGAAATAGGCTTTCGGAAATTTCAACAAAATATAAATATTAAGATGTATATATTTACAAATTAAAAGTTTAAGTGTGTATATCAGTAATCTAGTTTCCAGAGTACAAGCCTTGCTTAGTTTGGGACTAAATGGCGTAGTGTTTATACCCCTGGATATTTCTTTTATTATATTTGCCTATAATTATGCATGCGATATGCTTTATTTAAAACTGTCTTGTCTTAAACTCGACCAATAGCAAAATAGTACGAGCAACTCCTTATACTCCTATTTTGACGTCATAATCATAGTATTAACAACCCCATATAAGTTAATGGGATAAATTCGGTATACGATACTAAAAGTCTTAAAATAATTCGATGCTGAATTTTAACGAAAAAGTTATTAATAATCGGGCTCGGGCTTTTGGGTCAGTTGCAGTGTCTACTTGAACGTTTTAATTTATCTTTTGTGATTTAAATAGTCTTAAATTCTGCGATTTTGAGAATAATGTGACTATAACCCTTTTTGTTTCGTTTGCTTATCTTTTTAAGTCTGATTTAAAAGACAAAGGACAATTTAAGAAACTCAGACGAGATAAAAACTTTAGAAATTGCGGAGCTCAGCTTGAATATCATAAAATAATTAAATATTGTTACAGTTTCGTACAGCAATCAAAAAGTGCGTTTTAAATGGAGCGAAGCGGGAGTCACCATTAACCCCGAGCTGAAACTGTTGCAGTACCACATTGGCGAGCCGCTGCGACTTGAAGAGACTAATGGGCTGATGATTGATAAAGAGGGTAGGCTTAGTATTTAATTATTTTTAGATATTTGATTGTTTGCATATCTTGATGTTTGAAATTACTATCATTTCAAAAGCAACAGATTAATTATGAGTAAGTAAGCATTTTTTTAAACAAAATTATTTTCTGTAGTAGTATAAAGTGAATATGATACTCGAGTATAAATAAATTTAACAAACTTTTTTGAACATCAAGCTCTTATTATTTTATGTAACAATAAAATTTTGCAGGAAACTTCTCCCGCCTAGTAGTGTACTTCAAGTTCGAGCGTCAGATCGGTCACCATCTCATCCAGACCTTCGCTCCTTCATCCCTGGTGGTCATGCTTTCCTGGTTCAGCTTCTGGCTGGACCTGGACGCGGTACCAGGGCGGGTGACTCTGCTGGTCACCTGTATGCTGACCCTGGTCACTATGTTCACGGGGTTGCGAGCTGATATTCCACCTGTAGCGTATGTTAAGGTTAGCATACATCAGGCACTTCCACAAAGAACAAAAAAAACTTTTGTTCTAAAGCAATAAACATTTCTTTATAGAGTTATTAACAATAACGTAGATAGCAGACAATCTCAAAAATAAACTGGCCAGCTGCGCAAGATATATTATAGTGCACACGTGTAAGTGCGAACCAAATATAATAGAGGGTACCTGCACTCTGGTTACCTGAGTGGACAGCAGACTAACAAGACTGGAGAGAGATCAGGCGCAGACCCGATGGTTTTACATGCTCTATGAGTTACGGAGGTGCATTAAATACCACGTAATAATTAAAGACGTCAGGTCTGAGTCAGGACTTAGGGCTGTTACTGAGATTTTTTGTCAGGTTTTGCTGTACCTGGAATTCAAACCCGAGCCCCCTTGACCTGCAGTCAAAAATTACAACCACTATTTGAGGTATTCAATCAATTTATAATATTTCAGGCGTTAGATCTCTGGATGGCTGGGTGTATGATGTTCGTGTTCGCCGCACTGGGAGAATTTGTGGTCGTAAAGGTGCTAGACAAACAGTACCAGATGAACAAGTCGAGAGCACAAGAGACCATCCCCAGGATCATACCAGTGGTAAGACGACCCAATTTAGACTAGTTGCTCCCTCCGAGCTAGGCCTCGCATAATGTTTAAATCAAGATCTTTCATTTGATGCCACACTCGGGTATATTTGTATTGAACTTGTCTATTTGACCCACCCTATCTTCGTGATTTACCACCCCATACCAAATTTCGCTCATCTTCGAATTCAAAACCCCTTTTGTCTTTACCGAGCTAAGACTCCTAAATTTTGAGATATTCTAGTAAAATGCACCGCGGCTTTATTCACGCTTGCATTCGTATACTTTTTCTTCGTATAATTTTGTAAAAGAAATTTTTAATGTATAATATATTCACAAACTTGGAACGCAAGAACGCAAGGCCAAGATATAGACATTATAACGTATTTGTATTGTAAAAATCAAGCTATTATTGGATGAAACAAATTGCAGCGTATAAACGGCGAGAAGGGATCTTGCGGTACGGTCGCAGCATGGGAAGGGTCCGGCGTGAGATGTCGGAAGGTGGATCTGACCTCCCCCGCGTCTCCTCAGGGAGCCACCCCAGCGGTACACTCACCAGCCGCTCCACCGCATCTCGTGGGAGTGGAGAGGAGGCAGAGTATATTACAAGTATGTCAGAACGTATTACCTACTCATATCGTACACTTGTGGTTTCCAATCATTTTAATTAAACTAAAAAAAAGGTTTATTCAATAGTTTACAACTGTAAAGAAACTTCTTTAGTTTTTTGAGAAATGCTTTTAGGTGAAATACTTGTGTTAGAATATCTATATAATACTTAATAAACTGTTACATAAATAATATTGTTCATCTAAAGACAATGAAAATGAAATATATAAAGATAAAAATAAACGATTAAGAATAGAACAGTAATGTAAATTACAAAGTTAACTGTCAGACAAAATGTCAAAAATGTTATGAAACGCAAATGTCATAGTTATCGGACGTTTAACGCTATCGAAAAGATAAACTACCGTTAAAGTAACCGGGCATTAGTATCCTAAGTACTACTTAGTACTTGGTTCTATATAGATGAGTAATTTTGAAGATTTTGATAAAATAATGTGTTATAGTTTCATATTTGTATTAATTTATTTTTCTTTTTTATTGTATAAACCAATTATTTGGATGCTGCGTAATAAGTGTCAAAACATGTGAAAATTCTCGCCTGTTTTCCCAAATTTATATTATGAATAAATGAATAAAAAGATCCAAAAGTCGCTTGCAATGCTCTGGCGTAAGATGTATTCCATACAAAAATTAAATGTCAAATGAAAGTCAAATTAAATATGAAATATAACGTCCGCGTCGTTATGAAATCCACCATAAAAGCAATTGAGATGTAAATGGGTGCCGAATTCTGTTTTCACGTGGGTGGTTCAAGCTCAACTTTTGCCTTGCTTTTTTTCTGAACCTAATCCAATTTAAATGGTAATTATTTAAACATTTTCAGGTTGCCTGGCTGGATGCCGACACAGGTCAAGAAAGAGTTCTATGGCGCGAAATAGACAAGTTATCGAGGGTGGTGTTTCCCGCCCTGTTCCTTCTGTTTGTCACTATGTACTGGCCGGTTCTTCTTCTCAAAACAAAGAGTTCTTATTGAAGGCCTTCAAACTTCGACTTCGAATTCGAACTTGCATTGGGAAATAAATACTAGAAAAAAAAATAGCGACGAAGTTTATTGAATGGATTTGAATCTGCACATCGAAATTTTGGTAAATTTACCATGGAGATAATTAAATGAAAAATCGATTTGCGTTTGAGAAACGATTTTAACGATATCGATGTTTTCATTAGTATTCATAGAAAATTCGAAAGAAAATTTGATATAATGAATAATTTGATCGAAGGACAAGCGAATATAAATACCGAACAGAAAAATATTTATTAAGGTCTCGGAGAATGAAATAAAAAGGAAATAGAGAGGGTACTTGTTTATTTGGAAAACAAACCTGATCATAACAAACAACGTGACGTTATAATATAGAAGGGTTGTCGAATTTGTTTTAGATATTAAGATGAATGCCATAAAAATACAATGAATGGTTTAGACCAGTGATTGCCAAAGTGGTCTATATCGACCCCTAGGGGTCTATGACAACCTGCAAGAGGTCTACGTCAGCGAAAAAAAAAATTAAGATGTGTTTTTACTTTAAGTTTTTAACATTAAAGTGAAGTTTAATGTATAGTTAGAAATTTACAGGAAATCAGTAAATAGGGGCAATGGTCATGGGCGGTGGTGATCACTTAACATCAGGTGACCCACATGCTCCTTTGCTTCCTCTGCTGGGTCTACGACACAAAAAAGTTTGGGGAACTCTGGTTTAGACGATTATTGAGATCACTTTTGCTTATTTATATATTGATGATATTTACACTGTAAATAAGTTTGACACAATTTTAATATTCGACTGCGATATATATAGAACGGAAGCCTTTGATGAAATTTTTCTTTCTTAAAACTGTTATGCTATTGTAACTTAAATTTATGAAAGGTGGTTTAAAAACTTACATATGGGGTGGTAACTGTGATAAAAACAAGTGATAATCCCTTGCTTGAAGAGGTAAAGCGTAAATAGGGAGATATTATGAAATTTATGTAAATTTTTAATTGCAAATCGAGAACAAGCATTTTTGACATGATTTTTGTAAATTATTTTATCTTTTGTCTATGTTATACCTTCCTGTTCTCAATAACCTACCAATATAGTACAATGGACTATATTTTAAATGAATTCATGCTAGGCGTCCGCATCGGACCATCGCATAGAAAGTGCATAATTTAACAACGCCTGGATCAATTTGGCCAATTTGTTTTAATGTTGGTTGAAGTTCAAGGATGGTTTTTACGGAGAGAAAAAATCGAGTAATTTACTGGTCCTCGCAGGCTGAGCCGCAGGCGAAAAGCTAGTTTTCTATATTAACAAATCGGATGCGTATAATCGCGTGCGATGCGATGCGTCCTGTAGACGCTTAATATTTATTAATAAAAGTTATATAATATTAAATGTATAATATTTCAATAAATTTTGAAAGTAAGTTTAAGTTCGAAAAGTTAAGTCTAAAAGCGCCCAAAGTACTCGTAATGAATCAAAATTCACAAATAAATTATCATCAAATTAATTCTACATTCATATTAAAGTTTCGTCATTTAAGAACAGTTACCAAAAACCAGTCGCTAAGTTAAAGTTCGTATCAAACTAAGTAGTGATTAAGTTTAATTAAAGTTAAGTGCTTATTTAAATAGAACATCAACGTATCACTCAGCTTTAAATCATTGTGATAATTTAATTTCGAGTAAGTTTAATATTTATGAAATTAACCCGTCAAGTGCATGATTCTTGGTTTGTTAAAATCAAAAATATAGCTTAATAACACAAACTAAAGTGAAGAAGTCTAACTTCATACAATTTACGCTCAAACAACGCGAATATTTTATGTTTATTGCAAGAGATGCGCGGAATAATGGTTTTACCGAATAATAGAATACAAAATACTAATCGGTTTATCCAAATTATTTGGTTAAATACATTTTCATTGTTTTGTCGCGTATACAAGTCAAGACATGAACTTTCTAATAATTAAAGAAATAGAAATACTCCAACTAAATATATTCAGGCGAATACAAATAGTGAAAAAGTTACCGAATACCAAAAAAAACAACCAATCTAAAAGGTCTACCAATCGGTAATTGATAATTGAATGAAATAAAAAAAAAATCATTTCATTTCATTCATTGACAATTAAATTGTGCACTTGTTTCATGCTGCCCTTTTTGAAACGCTGATTATTTATCAAGAATTTTATACATAAATGATTAATATTGATACCGTTTTAAGAATTAATAGTATTTGTTTACATTTTTAAATAGTGAAAATGTATCTTGTATTGGCGGGTTAAAATTACATAATAGTTGTCATGCGTAACTGGTGCTGTGTAATTAGTATATTTATTATTATATTATATAAATTATAATTATTGTTATGTAAAATATAAATGCTTATCATTCTATTTCGAAAATGTCCATTTAAATTATAATATAAATTATTTCAAGCACAAGTAGATAGGTAGAGTTGTAAAGAAAAATAATATTAGATACAATTTTTTAAATATTTATAAAATGTAAAATACTTTATCATGCCTTTTATATTAATGTCATTGTTATTGCGAAGTTTGAAGTTCAGATATTTATTATACGAGTAAATCAATTTCTCTTTGATTAGAATTGCCATATTTCAGAAATAAACGGATTTTGAGCTTGCATTTTGTATATTACGTAATATGTAATGCCACGTTGGTCTAATGGTTGCATCTTTGACTACAGATCGTAGGGTTTTTTGTTCGAAGCCCGGGTAGGGCCAACAAAAAAAAATATTGGGATTCTTCTAACAGAAACATCTCAGTAACAGCCCGTGTCAGAATGTTGGCGGTGTTGAAGTACCCCCGTGCCTCGGAGAGCACGTAAAGCCGTCGGTCCTCCGCCCGATCTCTCTCCGGTCGTGTCGGTCTGCCGTCCCACCGGATTATGAGAGTAAAGGAATAGAGAGTGCACCTGTATTTATGCACATACTTGTGCGTTACAATATGTCTTGCGAACCTGGCTAGTTTATCTTGAGATTAGCCATGACGGATATCGGTTTGGTACAGAATTTCTCCAGAATCAAAAATTATTACTATTTCATCAAGTAAATGACGATGTAAAATTTTAATTTCTTTATCGCCTGTTATACTAATTATCACCCACATCGTTGGTTCAGTGATTAGCGCTTTAGACATTAGGACCGCGAGATCCTGGATTCTATAACGGCGATGTGAAAAAAAATCTCGGTTTGATAGTGCAGAAGGTACAATCACTGATCACGTACAATCTTATCAAAATGTATCATTGTAAAGGGTTTGATATCCGCCCCAACCCCAATAGGGGACGTGGGACTTTATTTATACAAAGTGCAAGTTTTAAGCATTTAAGTTTCAATCATACGCAGTAAAACATTGAATCAGAAAAATCTTAGATAAGATGTTTTCGTTGAATAAAGTTATATGAAATGTTGTATTCGTGTTTTACTTAGAAACCTTGAATCTACTTCACCTTTCTCAGATCTCAAGCAATAGATATATTAAAGAATATCATCCTACTAATATAAAAATGCGAAACTTTGTGAGGATGTATGTATGTTAACTCTTTCATGCAAAAACTACTGAACCGATTATGATAAAACTTGATATGCATATAGGTAAGGGTACGGAATAACAAATAAGCTACTTTTTATCCCGGAGTTGCCACGGGATCAGACGTTACGTGAAAGTTGGATGAATAGGTCTTTGTGCATTACGCTGCTACTAATGAACGAATTTTGATGTAATTTTCATATACATAAAGGCTCTTTAGACCCTGAATTTACCACGAGCAAATTATTGTTCGTTCGTCCCGCTAAAACTAGAGAATGGCTGGACAATTGGCTAGTTTTAAACTATTTCTTGAAGACCAGGGAAGGTTTAAACGGTAGAGTGAAAAAATGCTTAGTTGCTTAGACATACTATTTAATTCTAAAACAGTACCAAGTTCACTATAAAAATTTGAAATAAATACGCCTGCTTATATTGTATAGCAATGACTTACATAAACCTAGCTATTTTTTTATGTTCTCCACATATTAAATTTAAAGTTTACTGCATAAATAATCATTTGGAAATCCCCAATAGCTTTTCTAAAACAGTATTAATAAATAAAATATCATAAAACAAATAAATAAATTTAGATTGCAAAAACATTTATCACAAATCGGCTTTAGAGGTAGATTTTTAGTATTGTAATTATAACGCCTACTGCACAAATTTATCGCTAAAATAAATTCGAAACGTTTGAAATCAAAATACAGGAGAAAATTGCATTCAACATAAAATGATACTCGAATGCAAATAGGCTTCATCGGTGAATTTAACAACAGAATGATTTAGTTAAGTTTCTGGCGATTGTTTTAACAACGTTTCTGTTTGTAAAAACATTTTAAAAATCTGAATCGAAAACATTTTCTCTAATTGCTTTGTTTGAATTGTATCTTGTACAAAGAATTTTTTGCTAGATAATTTTTACGAAGATTTTTCTCTAGAATATTATGATTTTCAAGTCACCTGGAAGAAATTGTTTTTTAACAATATGGCTGTTTTTTGTAGTCTTGCTTAATTTCATTAGCGAATAGTCAAATCCCACTTTGCTCACTGAACCAACGGAGTAGTAAGTAAGTGAGTGAGTAAGTAATTGTCTTTTCTATACTATCTTTTCTTCAAATAAAAATAATATGACATTCCATCAAGAAGTAACAATATAAAGTATATAATATATTCATTTTTGGTTTAATCGTCCAATTCACTTTACACTTCATTATGTCACCTCATTTAAAATAAAACTTTAATACCTATATCCACAACAATATAATTTCCTTTGAATAAATAAAAAAGTAACCCTCGGCACGTCAAATATTCTTATTATTTCATAGTCTTCTATCAACTGTACGTTTTCAATAATGTACCAAAGATTATGGATAGATTGTTATGTCAGATTATATGACGTTAGATAGACATAGTCATAGCAAAGTCTATCCGTCGATAGGATATTGAAATCAAAGTAAGTGCAATTAGATAGATTTGTCTGACTTTAGTAAGCAAAACAAGTGATACATAGAATATTGAAAACGGCCGTTAGTAACACGTCCATATTATTTTTATCTTCCCATTTCTCTTATTGACTTTCTTCGCTGGAAGTTTTGGTCCTCCCTTCTCATCACATACCATATTACGCTAGTCTGGTATTCCTTCACTTTTCCATCACTGGTGTTACTTTTAGACTCCCTATTATAATTATAGTAATTCCTAATCTTATCCACCCTGTTACACACACCAATTCACCATTCGTAATTCTGCCACACACTGTTATAACATAATATTATACAAAATATACGACATATGTTTCGATTGTAAAATAAAAACGCGTAGGTGAATTCATTTCTAATGCAAAATTAGTAGCATCATGTATGTCAAGGTGTTACCTCCACAACATGCGACACGCCTGATAATGTCTCGCCTCTGTGGTCTTTTTAAGCGACAAAAAGATAGATATTTTGGTATCTACCTAATCCTAAATATAGTTTTTAATATAACTCAAACGCTTCCTTATTTACTATAGAGATCACCAACTTTGTTAATATACATTTAATAGGAAATTGTATTTTATAATTATATGTATTTTATGTTCATAACATCATAATTTTCTACTCGTGGGGATCGAACCCATTGCTTTAAATAAATAAATAAAATAAATATATACATTACACAGTAACACACACATTAGAATAAATAAATAACTGTTAGAGATTATTTTGTAAATATATAATACTTGCTGTTCATCACATCATAATTTTCTACTCGTGGGAATCGAACCCACACCCTTCGATGCCTTACGGCCATTTTCAATAATGTATCAATGATTATGGATAGATTGTTATGTCAGATTATATGACAATAGATAGACAAAAGTCATAGCTTATGTATCCGTCGTTAGGATATTGAAATCAAAGTAAGTGCAAATAGATAGATTTTTCTGACTTTAGTGAGCAATACAAGGGATAGATAGAATTTTGAAAACGGCCGTTAGACCATTGCCACATCCACTGTACCAATCGGGTCTTCATAAGATAGCATGGACATACATAGATAAAATGTAACGTGTTCTGGTGGACTATCTTATAAAAATCTCGTAGAATTTACGCGGGTATTGAGCAAAACCGCGTGTAAAAGCTAGTTCTAGGTACAAAAGGATTTTCCTAATTAAAATTATATTCTAATCACTCGTCGTTTGCTCTTGTCTGTAATATTTTTCTTATAATTTTCACGGTTATTGTTTGCGAA
>LQNK01000518.1:265238-281310 GCA_001586405.1 Phoebis sennae
TAAGTCTTCGCCTATGGCTATGATGTTCCACCCCTCACGTGGCATAGATGTTGTAGCCGGACGTGGAGTTAGGCTTATGAGGGGCTAATTAAAATTATATTCTAATCACTCGTCGTTTGCTCTTGTCTGTAATATTTTTCTTATAATTTTCACGGTTATTGTTTGCGAAAAGAAAGTCCAAGTCGCACTTCTATACGAATAGTTTTCACTTTTATTTGTTTTGCAACCGTAATTCGCATTTTTCGTCGTGTCTATTTTAAACGACATCAATTCGATCGTTTATGACAATTAAATAAAGCCTACGTCTCAATTATTATTGTACCTATATACAAATGTGATAATATGACTTTTAAAGCATAGTATTTATGTTCAGAAAATGTCGGAAAATAAAGAAAGAAACGAAGAAAAAACATTTATCATCAAAATTATTTTGAATTAATTTACAAAGAAACCAAATCATTATATATATTGAATAAATCATTTTAATATAGTGCTTATCACACAGAATCATAATCACACAGAAATTGCAGTTAAAACGGCACAACAGAATTTAATTATCAGCAATAATCTTAAACTTACGACACGACAAAATGGAAATGTCGCAAGATCGTAACATAAACGGGCGTCGTGGAAGGTAAACCACAGTTTTACTGCTTTATTTACGTTGTTGTCTATTTGTGATTGTTGAAAGCGAATCTAAATACTTCCAACCGACAATTTAGTTGTATGTGGGTATGAACACCATTGTTCTCATGATATACGACCAAGCATATAATATTCAAATAACATGATTATATCATAGAAAATGTGTTAGTATTAAATTGTAAACCGAGCGAAGCGAGATCTCAGAGTCGAGATGGCTGAGGCAGTGTATGCTTGTATGTAAGTATGAAAAAGTTGTCTGATGATAACGTATCGTTTATCCGATTTTGATAAAATTTTGTTGATGGATAATTTAGATAAAAGAAAATGTCGAGTTCGAAGTTGAACGCAATTGGGGGGTTACAAAGATAGGCGATTTTTTATATGAATATAGTCAAATATGGTATCAAATAAAAGGTCTTGATTCATACATTACATTGCAAGGCCTAGCTCCTTGCGACCCACTAGTAATGGTAAGCCAAATAAGGAAATAGCAATTCTCTTGGTAGAATATGTGCACCGGTCCATTATTGCATCAAAATAAATCTATCCATCCATCTTCTTTAATGAAGGTAAGACCTGTAACGCCTAATTCGCATGGGACGGATATATCGGTTTTCATTGATCAATCCTTAATTAGAGGCAAATAGTCATATGTTCTTCCAGTTAGAGACATTCTTTTTCACATTATGTCAGCTTACGGCTCTTGGTTGTAACGTAATGCAGATCTTGATGAGTTTTCGTACGCAGATAGGCGTTTAGCTGGATTTATTTATTTTATTACGCATACACAACAGTTGACAATAACATGGTATAGAATACAATACAGCTCTTAAATACAGGGTGTTTTAGGCGAAATTGCCAACCTAAGCGTGTATACACGACCTTTTAAGATTATAGACGTTAACAAAATCACATTTTATATTAGGATTACGTGATGGGATCCTTTTTATTGGTTGAATGCAGGTCGCTGGTGATCAGTCGTTCTGGAAATTTATAGAGGAGGTCTATGTCCAACAGTGGACGTGTTGTGGCTGACATGACGACGATAGACTCTGAATTTTACAGAATTATAGCCGCGAGCAGAAGCCAAGTAATTTATAAATAAATAAAAAAAACAGTTACCTACATAATTTAATTTTATTTTATTTTATTAAAATAAATTGTGTAAATTATTTTTATATGTTTCTATGTATATGAATAAAATATAAATAAATAAATGTATGTCCAGCCGTTTGGGTTTGCCAAAGAACGAATGGTTTTACGAATAATGAGTTATGCTATGATTCATATAATTTCTTCTATGTCAAAACAATAAAAGGTTGTCTGACAGAAATGGCTTTAAACGATGAGACCGCCTTTGGTGTGAAATATATGTTAGTTTTTAAGTTTTATGTAAAATACTCTTACACACAATATTCATTATTATTATAATGAGATACTTGGACCTTCTACCGCAATCGGGTAAAAAAATATTACTTTTACTTTTTAAGCTTGTAATGTGTCACTATACAAGTTCTCTGATACAATCAATCCACAGGAAAGTCCACACAATTTTTTTTAATACAACCTTAATTCGATGTATATTTAACTAGTTTTCCGCGTAAAAAAGTGTTTTGTGTGCTCTGTGGATGTTCTAAGTGGAATAACATTTTTTTGCAATTTTAAAAGCTTATAACTAATCAACTCTTTATTTTTGCTAAAATAATACAATTGGTCCAATCTTGTAATGCTCGGCTCCCACTCTTTTGTACCTGAAGATGTTATGCAGCAGAATTACCCTCTGTCGACTCTTACGACACCCACGGGTAGAAATAGGGTGACGACACATGTATTCTTACCCGTCGCCACACGGTAATTGGTATAAAAATAACAAATAGAATGAACTGATGATCCAAATGTAGCTATGTTCCTAAAATTGTGACATTTTTATTTAATAACGAATTAGCTCCGTTACAATTTAATTGAATAAAATTCTTATTTTTAATTTCATTGCCTGAAGGGAAAACCTTGATACAAAACTTAATCAATACAATTCCTAATAAGGTATATTAAGGTTAGTTATCAATAAATGTCTTGGCCTTTTTAACTGGATTCCCAAACTTTGCAAGTTTATCTATTTTTCTTTGGTATATACACGAATACAATCTATTAAGTGATTGTATTGTGACTACTTGATGGAAATGCATTTTAAGTTTTGAATTAAAGACTTTTTTACACTTTTTCTACTATTTATTAGTAAACTTTATTTAATTACAACCGGTTTCGAAAATTCTAAGACTATTCGATCACTGATGATGAATTTTTGAAACCGAAAAATGTTTACTAATAAATAGTGGAAATAGTGTTAAAAATCGTTTGATTCAATGTTTTTTTTTTGTATATGAATGAATGCAACCTCAGGAGTCAGGAGCATTCATAGTCAAAAAACTTATCTCGGCTTACAAGTTCTTTAAGCACAGTTCTTTAATTCTTTAATCTCAAGAACCGGACGGAAATCCGATACCGGGAAAAAATCGGACATAGGACCGAAAGGAAGGCTGAACACACCGCGAACAGAAAATTTCAATAACATTATTTTTTCTTTGGCCAGGTTTTAGCGCAGCTTTTAGCGACTGGAGGCGATGAGCTGCGGCCGCCTCGATACTCGCTAGTACGTTTGTTAAATTCACTTCCCGCGCCGCAATTCGCATCGCCTGTAGCTGTGGCCTACTTCATACATTGTCTTACATTTGTTTTCATCGCCCACCGCTCGCCGCGTCGCATATCGCGCCGCAATTCGCATCGCCTGTAGCTGTGACCTACTTCATACATTGTCTTACATTTGTTTTCATCGCCCACCGCTTGCCGCGTCGCATATCGCGCCACAATTCGCATCGCCTGTAGCTGTGACCTACTTCATACATTGTCTTACATTTGTTTTCATCGCCCACCGCTTGCCGCGTCGCATATCGCGCCGCAATTCGCATCGCCTGTAGCTGTGGCCTACTTCATACATTGTCTTACATTTGTTTTCATCGCCCACCGCTTGCCGCGTCGCATATCGCGCCGCAATTCGCATCGCCTGTAGCTGTGACCTACTTCATACATTGTCTTACATTTGTTTTCATCGCCCACCGCTTGCCGCGCCGCATATCGCGTCGCTATTAGCTATGGCTGAGCGATAAACGTGTTGGAAACTGTTTGTAGTGGATTTGTTTTGCATACGTAATATTATTTTTGATCTTAAAATTACATTAAAATAAGCACATACTATTAAATAATTTAAATTGTTATCAAAGTGTCTCTTTAGAAAAACAAAAAATAAATAGTTTTTCTACAACGGTGATTTTAGATAACGTTTTTATCTTAATTATTTCACTTAAAGTTATAAAAGTAATTACTATTAAGCACGAGGCTTTTTTATGTAATACGAGCATATTATTTTCAGACATGAAGCAAAATAATTATGAATTCTTAAATGGTTTGGAAAGTGCGAGTCTTGAGCTACTACTTTTCCTATCTCTACAAAATAACGTATGAACAAATAATTTTAATATTTTATTACGAACAGGCCAACCCCGTTGGGAAATAAAGCGAATAAAACCGGGATACCCTTCGATACAAAGTCCCTAAGATATTTACTTAAGATAAACGGAAATATGGTTTAAGTACACATTATATAATAGCAATAAAGATAAGCTTTTTGTAATAAAGCATACGAACATTAAAGAATCATTGCGATATCAAAGAAACGAACCCGCACCCTCTGCGCGAGCACGACGTGCTACAGCTCGCAGTGCGAGGCGGTACTCGTAACAACCTGAGACGAAAACGTCCCACTCATCCCGATGAAGGACCTCCGGAACTGTTGGCCTATACCAAATAGACAAGTAGTGAGTATAAACTATAATAACTATTAAAAATTATACTATTACTAACTTATCGTTGAATATAAACAATAGTATTAAAGGGTCTTCACTGTTATTTTTTAAAGAAATATTTTTAACAGAGTAACTCTCGAGTATCTCGTCAGTATCTTATTGGTAGAATAAACTTTCCAAACCAATGGTAACGTTTTAAGAATTGAGTATTTATAGGTACCTACTTTGTACATAGTTTATTTGAATAAAAATATACTCGGTTGTTATAAAACTAGCACTGTAAATGCCGAGTGTCATGTTCTGTGTTCGACTATTATATTTTTTTACTTTTTGTATATAGGATGTTACATGGCAAGTTTTTCATTCGTTTACAGGACATTCAGAACATGCACCTAAACACGTAAAACAGAGCCTCGCCGACACTTTTCATTATTTTTACGTGTTTAGGAACATGTTTTGAATGTCCTGTAAACAAATGAAACGCTAGCTAGCTATAGAACACTTTATATACGCAAAAATTTAAAATACAAAACGTATTTTTATTTTAAACTTTTTCTTCTATAAGACATGATACCAATTTCCAAAGACTGAACTTAATTTTGGGAGATTTGAAAACTTGACCATTACATGCCGTAAATTAAATATAAAAAAATGAATGTAATCTTAAAACTTAGGTTTAAAAAATTCTTTCACGAACTGCATTACAGTGCCAAAGGCGATGTTTTAACATTAAAGGTAACACGCGTGGGAAACCATGGACCTCAGTTAATATAAAGCAAATATTTTGCCATAATTTAGCACAAACCTACTGTAGCGAAACTTCGTCGGCGAGCTTGCAATACATTTACAACATTTCCGAAACATATTCAATTACACTAGCAATAATAAATTATACTTAAACATACACGTGTAAAAGAGGCTCGTTTAATTGTATTGAATAACTGGAAACATAAAAATATAATTTCTATATAAATGGCTATAGAAGCTTGATATTAATATATTGGGTTTTTACAGGATCAATGACTTCCAATAGTTTAACAATAGAAGAAAAAAAAATGCTTGCATTTTGGCTGAATTTGGGTAGCTCATATTTCCTATCTTACTAATATTATAAATGCGAAAGTTTTTGAGGGTGTACGTATGTTTGTTTGTTACTCTTTCGCGCAAAAACGGAACTGATTATGACGAAACATAATATATTTAATTTAATTTACTGGGATCTCACCCAGTGTTACGAAATAAATGTCTTCGTATTAAAGGTCGGTTAGAAGTTTCTAACGCTGGTCTTCCTTGACGCAATCTTTCTTTTTAATGGCCTTCACTCAGTCACAGAACATATAAACAACTTTTAACCAATAGCAATCTTGGTCCATATTAAACAAATACAACCGTTAAGGACACACGTGCTTTAAACCAAGGACAAAGATAGTTGAGGTACCTTATAAAATATGCATCGATAAATGATACGTACTAACTACTAACGGACACGCACCATAAACGAACGACTAGTAGAAGCGACCCGATTTCGTCCGTACAAGAAAACTCGGGCCAGACAGCTTTTTTCCCAATTTCTCCCAAAGTCAGTGAACCCACGAAAACCTATACATCAAAAAGCCTTGCTAATGTAATCGTTTAACGACCAGCGTACATGACCTATCGACAAGCTAGTTGTTTATAGGTAATTGAATGTCTTCGGAGGTCGTTTTATGCTGGTGGTTAATCCTGCGCAAGCGCAGGCGCATTTTGCAAAGTCAATTTTTGTTGCAGTACTGTTCTAACGTCCAAGTGGGCCGCACGTGGTAGTGCGACAGTGGTTTACGAAACGTGATCAATGGATAGATCGTAGAACATCAATTTTATTCACAAGTACATGTGAGTAGTTATTTTTAATGTATTTTGTAGGAATGCGGTATTGTTTTACCTTGTTAAAATTAATTTCATGAAATAATGAAGGTAATTACACGTTAGACCTGTATATAATTTGCAAAATCTGTCAATTACTTCGTAAATAAATATCGTTTGTCTTAATAAAGAAATCGAAACATCATATTTTTTCTAGGAGTTACAAAATGTATTTTTTTTTTAAATTTGGGCACATGGATGGATATGTCAATTATACATTACAGGAATTTATTTTGTGGGAGTCAAGGGCCTATCCTTAATAAGCCCTGTGATATAGGGTCTCCTGCCCTCCAATACATTTAAATCTACCTTTCAATTTATATATTTTTTAAATGTTAACTAATAATTTAACTATAATAAGTTCAGCATGTCATTTGACCCATAGCCGTATTTGTAGGTTGATTTATTTCTAGTTTTAAAAGAAATAACTTCAAGTTGTTTGGTGATTTTAACCTTACAGAGGCAAATCGCTCTCATTGTCCAAATAATTCGCTGTTCATGAACGAATCCATTCTAATTGCTTTCTCATTGAAATACGATAATTGTATTTGTAAATAAATATTTTTGTAACTTCAAATCTCCAGTGCAAACAATTAAATTTGACGATTGTCTGGCGCAGTGGATGTGGCGAAGGGTGTGGGTTCGATCCCTACGAATATATTATTATTTTGTGATGAAATTGTAATTTTCTACTGTCTGGGTGTTTGTCTATGTATAGTTAAACGTACTAACAAAAAAGTTATGACTAAGTATATCTATCAGTTATTTACTATCCCTATGGATACCTATCTAAGTAAATAGATGTTACATATATTTAATTTTATACATCACCAAAAAATAAAACATGATTAAGATTACAACAAGACATCAACATAAATAGAATAAAACATTATTTTCTGTACATTAAATATTAAAAAAAAAGAGTAAGTGCTATGCAATGACCCTAAAACTATGGTTAGAATTGTTTTTGTTTTACTGTTCACATGTGCGTCAATCGCCTAAAAACCGGCAGATTTTGGTAACATTTTATATGCTGATAGACCAATATTAGGTTCAACTTACAGGCTGCATTATCCCATATGCATAATCAGGGGATAAAAAAATTACATGTCATCGGATAGGTATTTAAAAATTAAATAGACGTTTATTTATGGAATTTTTCTAAGTCAATAGATGGCGAGATACTTCTAAAGTCGAAAGAATGATACATAATGTCGTCCTTTGTTTTGTAGTTAGTAATTAATAAAGTATTATTACTCTCGGTGTAAAAAATGTCACTTAATTTATCAATTTAGATAATAACATAATTTGAACAATTCGAATAAAATAAGACGTTAAACATTATTTTGAGTGTAAAATAATATCCGGTGGTTGAAATTCACGCAAAAAGTAAATTGTCTAACCAATTTGCTGCTTAAAACGGTAGATAATATAACATTGAAAAATAAATTATATGATTTAGCAACACACAGTAATATTGTGTTCTTTTGTTCTAATCTGTACATATAATAAAACAGACACCGAACCATTTCTGTACATTGAATATGTTTCAAAAAGAGTTATTGGTGTGCAATACGTATGTTCTATAGATACCAAAACCTTCCTTAGAATTTTTTTTTCTGTTTGCCTGTTTATCTGTTTGTATGTGCGTCAATCACGTAATAACCACTGGGCAGATTTTGATAAAATTTCACATGCTGAGAGACCAATATTAGTTGCAAATTATAGGCTATATTTTTAGGGGTGGCTTTCCATACATGTTAACGGAGGGAAAAAATAAATTTGCGAATAATCACTAAGTGAGGTGTCATTAAATAGGTCTTTAAAAATGAAATGGAGGATTCCAAATGGGGTTTTTGCTAAAATAAATATTTTTATAGAGATATACGCTTCCAAAGTCGTGAAAATGTCATACCACATGGCAATGTGAGATGTTAGTTGAGTTGCGGACATTTTTATATTCTTAACGTTTAGATTAAGACGTTCAAAAACACTCAGTAAATTCCCAAAAATCTTCCAAAACTAGCTTTCCACCCGCGCAGTATGAGATTTTGTTCAACCCTATTTCCATAGAACATTATAAAAAAAACTTTAGACATGAAATATCAATGAATAACAAACTTTTGTTGCGCGTCTGTACAAAATACAGAAGTTTGTAGTCCACGCGAGCGAAGCCGCGGGCTGAAAGCTAGTACAAAAATAATTGTTAATTTCCGGAATTTAACTATATGTAACTTGACTCGCTTGGCGCGGAAAATGTTATCATGACATTTCATTTGATACTACACTCGATTATTTTAAATGCTAATTGAAACTGTGTATATACATATATATATATGGGAATACCTTAACGATAAGGGAGAATCCTCGACCAGTCTGAACCATAGGACTTGCAGGCCATCAGTCCCCAAAGGTAGTTGGAATTTGCATTTATGCTAAGTGACGATGATATATCGATATCAACATTTAGGAATCGTGACATTAGTAGCCATAGTGTCCGTTACCCTATAGGAAATCAGTGATATCAAAATTTAAGAATTAGTATATTTGCATGAACTCCGGCACTCAAATTTAATTAAAATGGTATTGGCCACATACAAACTTACTTATAAATATACAATCCCATGGCCATCTCGAATCAAATACCACGCTTCGCCAGTCAAATAAAATCGATAGTTCATATGTCAAATGGCAAATAGTAACTCCAATTTTGAATCGACGTTGACTCTTCAATTTTTTATATTTTTTTAAATAACATATAACAGTCTATAGTCATTGAAGTTGTTGATAAACTGAACAATTACTCTCTATGAATTTAACTACTACTTACTAATTACTTTTAAGTAATTTAAATCTTAGAACCCTAAAAACATTTCAGTTATTATCTACCTGCTTTCTAAAGCCTTCATAGTAAATTAAATTACTAAGCATTTTAAATTAAGTTCTACTTAATCGAAATTATATTTCATAACAATTAATAGATATAATGTATGTGTCTAAAAAACTAATCTTTAAATGGATAAACTCTCTGTACTGAAGCGTAAAAATCACGTTTTTATTTCCGAGTAATATTAAATTCCTCATTAATTATGGTTGCAACAAAGTTGTTTTATTAAAAACACGAGCTATAGAGGATGGAATCTAGTCTACTACTAAATGAGATATTTGATATTTTCTATTACGATTTTTAAACGTTTTATAGAGATATTAAAATCAGTGAACACATTTTCAAGAAAGAAATATCATATTATCCTCGAATGAAGATCTTATGACGCATAAGGTTACAAGATCTCATCATTGATATCCAAAAGATCTTAACCATCAGTAATAAACTACCGAAACTAATAAACGAGTGAACTGCGCAGTTAGCAAAACGCAAAGCAAAGCATGTTATTGTTACAAAAATGGTGAAAGTAAAGGTTCTAGGCAACGCGTTGACTCAGCTATTGCAACATACACAAGTACACACCTAATATTGAGATTTTTTATCTATATTCTCTATATTTATCTTTATTGTTGTGATAAAATGTTTGTTGTTTCTTTAATGTTTAAAAGTTTTGTTTATTCATGTTGTTTATAGCAATAGCTTTAAGGGAAATATATAGCCAACGCGTCGACTCAGCTATTTCAACATAGACAAATAAACACCTAATATTTTGATGTTTTAAATCTATTTTTTATTGTTGCTTTTTTATTATTTTTTTAAATATTATTGTTTATTTTATTGTTGTGATAGAATGTAACATTTTTTAAAATTTTGTATTGCAACATAGACAAATTAAATTAAAAAAATCGTTTTGTCATATTTTAAATCAATGAACGCTATATAAGAAATAATCTTTATCCATATAAAACATACAACTTAAAAACAATTGTAAATATTGTTTGATATATCTTATTAATCTAAAGATAAATTATTACAATTGTTTTATTACCTTTAAAAACTTGTCTATACGAACTGTGATCACTATTTGAGATTATTATTTCAACAATAGAAGAACCAAGGCCGGTAGAGAAGGCATCTGACAGTTTTTGTCGGCCGTCTATTTTTTTGTTGGCATGTCTGTTGTTTGGCATTTTCGCCAGAGCCTAGTGGTATTCCAGTTTTCATGAATACATAGTGATTTCAATAAGCGATAGATTATAAATTGTTGTTCATATTTTGGTTAAACTTTGTTGTTTCTGTCCTATTTTCATACAAATATTAAGTATATAAACGATAAGTGAGCCATCGTATAATTAGTTGTATTGAGACGGTTTATACTCACTATTTTTAGCTCGGTGTAGACAGATAGTCTCGTCTCAACGTTCCCCTAAAACGTCTCACTCCCCCTGATGAAGGACCTCCGAATCAGTCTGAAACTGTCAGTCTATACCGAATTAAAAGACAGTGAGTATAGACCGTGTCAATATAATTAATGTTCTAGCCACTAATATATCCATACAAGCATTGTAAAACTTATAATCTATATGTTTTTGAGTATTCTTTCTACATCGCTACTATGTGGGTAATACAGTTAGCAGGTAGCCCATTTATTAAGTATCACTCAGGGTGTATGCAATAGAATGTGAGCATTCTATACTGAGGTATGGATCGATTATTTGTAAGAAGCAAAAGTAAAATTTGCATGTTTATTATTTAAACAATTAAATGTCGTCCGCATCGTTCTCACGTAAATGTTACGCGCGTTTATCTCTTATATCTGTTACAAGAATAGTGTTATGATATATGAATATTCGCAGGCTATGTAACATGCAAACAAATTTGTTTTAAGTGTTTGTACAAATTTAATTAATACTAAAGAGTAATTAGCTACTATACGTTAGTTCTTACCATTTTTTAAATTAATTGTGATTATTTGTAAAAAGCTGTAAGCTTCAAGCTGTTTAATTTTATTTCTATTTTTATTATATTTTTTAAAACACGGTATTTTACACATCAGACGCATGGAATTCCTTCCCTAAGCATCTTATTTGTCGTATTTAATTGTAAATTTTCCTTTGCGATCAATGTCAACGCTCAAGACTCGTGCTGTTAATAATCTCACGTAAATCGTCTTGGATCATGAGGCAGATTATCAACTCTACTCGTACCTAAATAATAATGCATTTTTGACGCTAAAACAAACTTTATATATTTTGACTATTGAATTCATTTTACTTTATTCGCACCCTGTATTCCATCTTATTCCTCTCACGTCCTGTTCTACTTCTCTCCCAACATCCTATCATTAATCCTCCCCTTTACCCCTCCTCTTCCTTCAAACCGTCTAGGCATCTGCGATACCTTTGTTATAACATTACAACAAACAGACTGATTTCTGATCACAAAACAGTATGAAAAATTATTTGTACAAGAATTCAAATTATTTCAGCACTACCTATTGTTTAAAAATAATTAATCAAAATGAATTGAAATAAACGTAAAAACACTTAACCGGATACATCAAAACATGACAGTCGAGAGCACAAACAAAAAATGCAAGATCAATACAAGGTTGGTAAAAAATGATGTATTGTAATAACAAAAAGATTTCAATGTTTTATATCGACTTATCCACGTTTTAAATTCCGCTTCACAAATTATTGAATAATTCTTCATATAATATTTACTTGTTCATTTTAACGCATTTTCCATATATAAAAGCGTAGAAAACGCTCTCTGTTAAGTATTCAAAACGTCAAGTTAAAAAATATTGTAATAAGCCGCGTTCCATATTCGTTAAAAGCATTTTTATTTAGTTTCTTCATATTTTCATTATTCCTAATAGTTTCTAAGTTTCCCTTATCTATCCTTGAGTAGTATTTAAGCGCACATAGTATGTAGTCTTTACGATACTTGTAAAATATTTGTACATGTACGATGTCCCGAGGTCAAACTAAGTCAGAGTATACAGGCTGACTGACTGATATTTATTCAAGGGTCTAATTCAAAGAGCGTGTTGGATATCCGAGTCTGAATCCATATATAAAAATAGCGTTATTAGTTGACATAATTATCAAATTTCAAAAATATTTATGAACATGCATATGCACGAGGGTTCAACCAATTTGTAATAATATGACATCTTTCCTATATGCTGACTTACTTCTAACTTATCGTATCTCGGGCTACTTATTTTAAAAGAATTAGATACTTAGAATCCGGGAATATTCGAAATATTTTGTTAACAATAGTATATTGAGAAATACATTCTTAAAATTATTTGTATTTTCATTAATTCATATTTTTCGATAAAAGAATCACGCTGTATTTAGCGCATAAAACATTTCGAAATTAAACATATCATAACGTTTTTAACTCATGATTGCAAATATTTCTTATTGTTAAGTGCTGGAAACATCGGCTTTTATTGCAATAAATACATTACTTTTACATTATACTCGGTGTTATTAATTTCTAAGCTACAGTTAAATATTGCCGCAACAACTTTTCAAACCGCTGGTAGATTGATTGAAAAACTTGTAATAACTTAATTTTAATTATTAATGTTTAGAAAGAAAGAAAGTAAAAAAAATATTTATTTGCGACAACCATGCACATACAACAGAAAGTAGCTAAAGCAAATTTATCATATGAGGCCGGTAAGTACGCATCTAAGTATTTTAATGTGATAATTTTACAAAGGTTGTCAATCCCTGGTTTTTTTAGATGTTTAGATTCATTTGTTGTTCAGTTAATGTACTACAAGCCGCTGTTATTATCTAACCGATTTCGTGCCGTCAAATGAGTAACAGACCTTACCAAAACATCCTCTTCCATCAATAATGCATATTAAAAATTGTTTAGTTAATATGCAACATACGCCACTGTTATTATCTTACTAATATCGTGCCGTCAAATGAGTAACCGACCTTACCAAAACATCCTCGTCCATCAATAATGCATATAAAAAATTGTAACACGTACATCGAAGGCTCTATGCGTAAACCGTGACTCATAGTTACGTCATAGCGAAACCGGAAAGGCAATTGAACAAGAGTAACATATTATTGTGGTTTGTGGTTTGCAATTTTGTGATTACCGAAATAAAAGACGCATTGGGTATAAATAGTAATATAGCCACCCGGACTGACATCGGTCATGGTGGCCAATCTCAACAGAGACTAGCCATGTACGCAAGTACATACGCCAATTCAAGTATAATCTCTATTCCTTCACTCTTATAATCCGATGGGACGACAGACCGACGCGACGCGACCAGAACACGATTAAAGAAAATGTCTATATCTAGAGGTAAAAACCCTATTACAAAGCCTTCGTTGCGTGTCTTTTGTGTGTCACCAGGCCGCTTCATATAAACCGTGATAGCTATAAAAATTAAAAAAAAATTTAGTCGTACACTTTTTATTTTTTAACTGTAAATGTTCTAAGCGATTTATTACAACGCATTATCAGAAAAACGAATCAGTTACTCGTACAGAAAATATTTGCAAAAAACATGGTTTTCAATAAACGTGCATTAAAGTTTACTAAATAATATTATAAACCGGAAATCCTTTGTTAAATATTAATTCGATAGCTCTCATAAACAAAATCTAAAATATTAATTAATTTATAATGAACTTGGGCTTAAAGATAAGGATAAAGGTTGTTGAACTTTGGCAAGTAAATTAATTCTAAATAACTTTGTATTGGAGTTATTAAGAGCTAGCCTCTGCCCGTGGCTTTTCTCGTTATGTCTGTTCTATAGATTAAACGTATAATATATATATCACCTAACCCAAAGAGAAAAACCTTTCAGTAAATTCAACAAAATTAGTTTATTACTTTCAGCATAATAATAATAATATACTTATTTATTTTATTCACGTAACAAAATAAATAGAAGATGAAGATTATTTTAATTTAAATAATAACTTCATGTTAAAATTACGCAAAATTAACCCAGTTATTGTTTCAAAAAGAGGGCTGCGAAGATAACTTCATACCAAGAGTTTACTTCACACAACGATATTGTCTGAAAGCTACAACAATTAGACAATAGAAAATTACAATGTTCATCACAGCATAATTTTCTACTTGCCAATCGGGCCGTCATTCACAAATTGATTTAACGACTTGTTACAATTGAATAAATTAAAATTAATTATGTTCCCTTAATTTTCTTTCAAAAGGAAACATCCTGTTAATGTGAAATTAAAAAAGGATAAATGGATTATGCTTGGAAATTTTCATAATTATCAGAGGTAGAAACGTTAATCTCTTTATGATGAATATTAAAAGGCCACAAGTTTTTATAATTTAAGTAGAGATAAAAATAATGTTAATGAAAATATCTGATATTTTCATTAACATTATTTTTCATCAGAACGATTTACTTTTACTGAATACCGCCATTTTTGTACGTGACGTAGTGGACAGACACAGTATTTGTATGGAAAAATGTAATTATGGTCTTTTCTATTCTATTAACAATTTCATCATATTTTTTACCATTCAAACCTTTCCTGTACTTCCGCGAATATTTCAAGACTAAAACTACTCAAATTGGTTCAGCCGTTTTCGAGATTTAGCGAGACTAACAAACAACAATTGAGTTTTATTTGTATAGATAGATTTATTTTTGACCGCCTCGTTGGATTAGTAATCAGTGGTTAGCGCGTTAGACGTATAAATCCATGAGGTTCTTGGTTCGATCCTAGGTGATAGCGTGAAAAAGTAGCAGGGATCAGAAGCCTGATCACCTACTGGCCTCTAAACGAAAATTGATCAGTGAAACGGATTTAAAAAAACTGCCTCACGCCCCAGTAGTGCACGCGGGCCTTTCTTTTTCTTTATTTTAAAATATACTAGTCTCTATGGGGCTTAAAAACTCTTTATATTGTAATTTGCGACTATCACTATGTGAGTTTCAGAATACCGTTCATAAATTAAAATACAAATTTGTACCACTCTACCTATTACAAAAATCTCATCAAGATCTATTGGGTAATTTTAAATATTTTAGCATACATAGAGATTTACAGTGGAAAGTGATTGTTTTATATACTTAATAGACTTTATTGTCAATTGATGGAAATGCATTTATTTTAAGACATTCTTACGATATAGAAAGTCTATTCACACTATTTTTGCGTTTATTAATAAATTTTATATAATTTACAGCCGGTTTCGAAAAATAATCATGATAGTAAACCATACATTTGTAATTGTTTTATAGTATGTAGGTATAATCACACTATCACTTCAAACTCAAAAATTATCATTAACTCATTTAAAAATGTCATTACCTAAATTTTCATCATTATTGAGTTTTCCAACAAAAATGTCAAGGTGGAATTCCATGTATCAATCGACCTGGTTTCCTTTAATTGATGAAAATGTAAACAATTTCGATAATTAGCCACTTACCGTAATGATAAACCACTTGTTAAATATGTCATCATTAATGTCATCCGAAGAATTTGACCGATAATAGGGTATCAGAGATTAAACAACGGTTTAAGTGTTTACTTAACCAAGTTAAAGATCCGGGGAAGAATGTGAAAACTAGCTCTATATCATGGTTTTACCCGCAATCCCGAATGAATTTTTCACCAATCAGATATTATAAGTAACATTAAACAAGCTTTACTTAGTTTGGGACTTAATGGCTTGTGTCAAATGTCCAGGAATATTTATTTATATATTTATAAATGCGAAAGTTTATTACTCTTTTACG
>LQNK01000518.1:281491-304359 GCA_001586405.1 Phoebis sennae
TTACTCTTTTATTATATGTATAGATAAATGCGAAAGTTTATTACTCTTTTACGCAAAAACTACTGAACCGATTATATTGAAACTTGGTATAGTATAGGTTCAGTATAACATATTATAGGCTATTTTTAATCTTGAAATGACATGGGATCATAATTACATGAAACCGTGGGTCGCAGCTAATTCTATTGGATGTTTGTTTGTCAATTACACCACAACTACAGGACAGATCTTGATGAAATTTCTTACACAAATGGCTCATTAACTGGATTAGTTATTAGTGTATTGTATTAGAAGTGAGAAGACATACTAGTACTTGTATCTCTGCACTATTACAGTTTTATTTGTTAATTATTTATATTTTTTGCAGTTTAATAATTAACCTTATTAAGTAATTATATTTATTAAAATATTATTTATACAATATAAATATGCATTCCTATTCCCACCCGACTTTTTTCCCATAGTTCAGACATGAAATATTATTTTTCAAAACGTATATCTAACCCAAAGTACGATTAGTCATACCAAGTATGTAAAATATTAAACGTATTATTTTCTTTAGAAAACATTGAACTTGAGTTCAAAAGTATTAAAACAATTGTGTTTTCTTTCTTATATTTTGAACAATGGATTTTACACTATTTCGTTGGTTAGTAGCATTCATTTTATTGTAAAGAATGTGATCTCATTGAAATTGTATAGTAAATTATTGATGAAAACAATTTAGCAATAAGAAACGATTTAAGATTAAAAATAGTAGCTCTCCCCGAATTGATAAGAGCTTCGTGTTGTAATGTATAAATCAACACCTCTCATTTGATACCACACTCGGCTATATTAAATATTCATATATTCATGTATCGTGTATATATAGTGATAGTTTCATCATCAAAATCAGATAATACTCAAGTTATCGCCTGACAAAATTTTTCATACTTACATACAAACATACAATCGCCCGGCCATCTCGACTCTGAGACCTCGCTTGCTCGTTCAAATATTTGTCATTTATTCTTTATTTGTGTTTATATAACTTCAGTTTTCTCAGATACCTCTTACAGAACTTCAAAAGTCCAATTATAAGATCAGAACTGCATTGAACAGAATACGTGGAAAACCCAAAATTAAGAGTAATTTATCGTTCATTTACTCACAATGCAGTTATTATTTTGTAGCAAGCCAAGGACATCGCATTCAAACCATTCTTTTCAACACAATGGGAACGGAACGAAACACGATTGATTTAATACGAATATTTGGCAGAAATACTTTAAATTAACTAAATTTCACACAATACAAATAGTGAAAAAAGATGCCGAATACCAAATAAATATTAGGCGCATCTCTACTATAACAAAAGTGGAAAAATTATTTGCTTTGCGCTAATCTTCGACATTTACAAATGGATTTGAAAAAAATTACTTCTTTACGTTAAGTGAACTTGTACGTAAATTCAAGGAAGACTAGTTAGTTAACAATACGGTACTTCACCGATAAAACCGCAAGATACAACTAATATAACATAAAGCAAAACATAAAACAACGATAATATTTTTTAAGCAAAAAAATTTACTTGAGACACTGGGTTTAGAAAATAAAGAGTTTGTTTTGTTCGCATTTATATTGGGAACTACTTAAGTTATGATTTGAAAAAATATTTTGTGTTAGATAGACTATTAATCCAAGATGGCTATAGGCTATAGCAGAACAGCTAGATATTTTTATGATTACAGTAGGAAACAGAATATTTTTTAACAAAATAAAGCGCGAAGTTGTAACTGTTATTTTATTGCTAGGGTAATTAATCATATTATACAATTATTATCTGATATTTATTACTAATTTAAACATATTTTGTAGAATTTGGAAAAAAAAATTCCATGTATTCATTAAAATTATACACAATTTTCAATACTTTATTTTTATAGGAAGTGGGCATTAGTATTAATTAATGCCCAATAAATAAACCGAATTGCTTTAATTATAGACAGTACAATATCGTACCAGGCGTTAGTCTAAAGCGTAGGTATCTATAATAAACGTGGCCTTAACATAACTACCAACACTTGGTTCCGACTGGTTGATTATAACCGCTCGTTAAAACCGTCCGTCGTTTATATGCTAGGTCGTTTATATTCCGGGCCGAACTGGACACAAATATACAGAACAATTACTACTATACTAGTATCTGTGCGTGGCTTCGCTCGCGTTTAACTCAGGGTCTTCAATGAAAGATATCCTATCTTCTTATTCAGTTAATAGCATATCTTATTTATTTGGTTACGATATGTTATCAGAATCCGTTCAGTGGTATCAGCGTGGCTTCTCGATTATTACTGAACCAACGATGTAGTAAAAATGTATTGTGCTAAAACTAGAAAAAAATGAATAGATTTTATATGAAAATTAAAGCGACGTTAGCGCTTAGTCTGTTATTCATTGATATAAAACCACAGCGCCGCATGGCTGCAATGTTTAATTAGAAACTATAATGTTACGTAAAGATATTATAATTTTCGTGGTGGGCTTATTAAATGCAGTATTAGCTATGAGCTTCTATTATTTTTAATCTATATTATATTTATTGGGTCTATTTATATTACAAAATGAATATACTAAAAAATATTATATAAAAACATTTAAAAGAAACATAATAGACTGCTTAAAAATAGCCCTATAAAATGCGTCATGCACCTATCCCTAGTGTGTGTTTTAACCGACTTTCAAAAAAAGGAGGTTATCAATTTGCCCGTATTTTTTTTATTTCAAAAACTTCGCAAACCGGTTGTGGAAAAATCCATTATAATGAAAAATAATGTATAATAAACTCCTTTATAAAGTTTTTTTAAAAACACTTCCTATGTATAGAGTCGCGTATCACATTGTGTATATTTTTAATGTAGTATGCTGAAGTAGACCTCCTGTGTCTCAGTTGACACATAAATAAATTTCATTGATAGCTAAATAGATAGAAAAACAGACGCACAACGTGAAACTATACTACACAAGTTCCTTTGGGGACAACAGAACCTAGAAAAGAAATTAAATAAAAAATACAACTAAATACTTTTTTGACAAAACAAAAATAACCTTCTACCACCAATAATTTGCAAGTCTGTATCTATTAATAAACAGGTTTAAAATAAAGCCTACACAGGTGCGTCTTCGAGTCAAGGTCGGACGTTGGCCTTGGGTGGCCTACATTCTGTTTACAAATAAACTAGAAATGCATGAGAAAAATGTTAATTTGCGAAGATCTGGAACGACTTAAAGGTTGAGAGTTTTCGTGTCGCGTCTCGTTTTTTGAACTAGTTTCTGTCCGCGGCCTTGCTCGCGTTTTAACCAGGTTATTTGATGATTGATGATTATTCCTTTAACTCCTCGTTGAGCATAGGGCCTCCGTAACTTTCTTTCACTTTCGCCGATCTTGAGCCAATTCTTTCGTTTCTTGCCACGAGAATCTATTTAGTCAATGTATTTAGTTCGGCGATCACGGATTTTTTTCATGTAGTAGTGGGACGACCTTTTCTTCGTCGGCCGCCACCAACCGGGTTCTATAGATCGATTAATGATAAAAATAACTTATCACCTCATTCAGATTTTCAATTAGTAAAAATCTTTTTCAGTTAATAGCCTATCTGTATACGAAGAGTCATCAAAATCTGTAATATTTTTTTCACTGATTAAATATTGGACGCATACGCACTTCGAATCTAAGGTATAATACTATTAGTTTTTATTATACATAGTTCCTTTAAAAAAAAATACAGACACATAAGTAAAAATGCTCAAGCGGCACAGACTACGAAAGTCATAAAAAATATTCTTGACATTTTGCCAATTTGTTTATCTAGCTTAACCAGTTACAGTCCTTTCATCGTAAATACCCGGCGATTCAAGATTTATTTTAACCGCAAACTTCGCTTTAACACCCGTATCAAAAGGTCAAACGTACCACAATCGCCTTGACACGTTTAAAAGCCTTCCGGACGTAAATTTAATTAAGAATTTTAAAAGGGTCAAAGAGAATGAGGATATAACAAGCATGTCCTAATTATGGGCTTGGTAGACAAATAGGCCGTAAAATTTGACCCAATTTCAAAAATGGCACCCAGTGAGACATACAGTCAATAGATACTAGAGTGGGGGCTGAACAATCAAGCAGTATTACACTGTGTTTCATATAGTGAATAGGACCCCGGAGGCCCGGAGACTCGTATTCCCATCCCATTCCTCTCCCATCCTATACTACTCCTCTTCCTATTTCACATCACTAATTCTCTCCGCTTCCTTCCAACCGGCAAGGTATCTCAAATACTTTGATGTTGCAGATGTTCATGGTCTGGTCAGTCACTCAACATCAGATGAACCGCATGCACCGCTTGCCAGCTGTAACATAAAAAAAACATAATAATAATGTAAAAATCAACTCACTCCTTTAAAATGTAATCGACGTTAAAACCAAAACTATGCAAGACCATAAACCTTATTTTTTTGGTCAATACGTAGTTTTCTGAACACAGTATCTAACAACATTGCAAATGTATAATTGCCGGTTTTTGCACATCTTTTGTTTACGTAAATATCTACATGAGTATCAAGTAATATGTTTATGAGGTCTTATTGTAAGGATAGACATGTAATTTTTATAAAACGTTATTTTTAGTAAATTACAACTAATTATTTTGTTTTTTTTTGCGGGCTAAAACGTTAAGAAACGCTGATATACAGAAAAACTAGTAAAAAAAGTTATGGAAATCAAGTAAGATTGGGACCACAGTATAAAACATTGGCTAAGGTCAACATTTAAAAACACTACAACATCCTCAATATCTCAAAAACAGTGATATTTTCGTACGAAATATATAGGTTTTTTGATAGAATATTAGCTCAGCTATCATCCCCCAAGCGATGCTTCACTCATCACCCTGTAGATAACATGTGTGTGATTTAAATACAAATCATTTTCATTTATTATCGAACCAGACCTACCATTGCATACATATTACACATAGCCATGACATTACGATCGGGATCTTGGATCTTGTTTACAACCATTGCTTACGTCTTCCGGATTATAATAAGGCAGTAATTCAACCGTTCTCAGAAGCACAGTATCGTGAGAACCAACGATTACATAGATCGTTGTAAATATGTTGTAAATGCCATCGTGTTGAAGTTATTGACGACTTAAAATTTATAGCACACTATCTGCTACGCACGGCTTCGCTCCCGTAGCATTATGATATATATATAGATTATATTATAGCCTATGTTACTCGTGGATAATGTAGCTTTCGAATGATAAAAGAATTTTAAAATAGGTCCAGTAGTTTTTAAGCCAATTCATTGCAACCATACAAACAAAGATTTCCTCTTTATAATATTAGTGTAGATGATCATCAAGGCCAATTTATGTTTCTGAATTTCTTGTCAGTGAAAAAGTATTAGCCTATGTTCAGCAGTGGACGAACGAGGGCTGAACAGAGAGAGAGAGAGAGAAAGTATTAAAAGTCGGTTCTATTTTTTGGTAAAAGTTGTTATTGATATTAAACTATCTATCACATGTATAACCCTATACATGCTAGACAGACAGTATAAATAAGAACGGAAAATTCTCTATAGTTATTTGTAGGGATCGAACCCATACCTTTTAGTGTAATATATCTGAGACATCCACTGCAAAGTGAGTCGTCACTTTTAAACTTGGTTTGATATTCTCTTGCTAACTCAAAATCCTGAAAGTTTCACTGTTCTTTTGAGTTGATTGTGTTCGTTAATAGATTTTACATTATTTATTCATTCGAATGTAACTTGAGGTTTTCAACAATCTCTGCCTCAGGGCCGTTGCTATTTTAAAGCTGAGGGGGCAACGCCCTACGTCATGAATACAGTAAAATATTCCCAACTTTCTCATATAATAATTAATTAATTCGACAACCCGATTGGCGCAGTGGTTCAGTAATGGTATATTGCGCCGGAGGGTGTGGGTTCGATTCCCACGAGCAGAAAATTATGATGTGATGAACATTATAATTTTCTACGGTCTAGGTGTTCATTTATCTATAGTATGTATGTATTTACAAAAAAAGTATGTTTAAGTATGTCTATCAGTTATCTAGTTTCCATAGCTTTGCTTAGTTTGGGACTAGATGGCGTTGTGTTAAATTGTCAGGAATATTTATTTATTTATTTATAAACAAAATGATTTTTAAACAACATAGTAACGTAGTAAGTTAGTAACTATTTATGAATTTATTATCTGTATATTTACATAGGATTTGTAAGTTTCTTAATTGATATCAATATATTATTATCTACCTCCGAGGCAGCCTTGCAATTTTATCTACATATTTAAAAAGCATAGATACATAAACCTTCAAACTTAAATTATTAAGTAACTGATTAGGAAAATAAACTAAGCATTAAGATAACTTTTGCTTCCATTTCCTCTCATTAGATATTTTCAAAATTTGCAAGAAAAAAATGAAGTAAAAGATACTGAAAACTTCCTAATAAATTTTGAATTTATATTACATTTACTTCCCATTTCCTGCTTTTAGATAAGCAACCAGAACAAAAATAATTTCAAAATTGAAATAAAAAAAAAAATATTTATTTAATATAATAAAATAAAAAATATACATTGCTGATAAATCAAACTGAAAAATTCCCTTTAAAATATTAATTTAGATTCAATTTCCTGTCAATATGGAAAACAAGGAAAACGATAATATAAATAAATAAACCTAAGATTATTTCCAATGCCCAAAAAATAAAGTAAAAATAAAATAAACATTACTGATAAAACAAACTAAAAACTTCCTTTAAAAATAAACATTTAAATATAATTTATTTCCTCTATAGATTAGTGACTAGGAAAAGAAAAATCACGACGAAAGTTTAAACGCGTATAATGAAATAACTTAATAGAGGAAAACTTTTATGTTTGATTGTAATGAATAGACTCAAAAACTGCTAGACCGATTTACAAAATTCTTTCACCATTTGAAAGCTACATTATCCACGAATAACATAGGCTACATAGTGTTATAACATTACGCTATGCGGGAGCAAAGCCACGCTGCATAGCTAGTGTTTAACATTAAACATCCGCTTTGTTAATCTATACATATAATAAAAGAGTAACCGAACCATTTCTGTACATTGAATATTTTTCAAAAAGAGTGATTGGTATGTAATATGTATGTTCCACAGATACCAAAACCATTCTTAGAAAAATTTTTTTCTGTTTGTCTGTTTATCTGTTTGTCTGTTTGTCTGTTTGTCTGTTTGTCTGTTTGTCTGTTTATCTGTTTGTATGTTCGTCAATCACGTAATAACTACAGGGTAGATTTTGATAAAATTTCACATGCTGATAGACCAATATTAGGTTCAACTTATAGGCTACATTTTATTTGAAAAAAATATTTTTAAGGGTGACTCTCCATACATGTAATCGGAAGGTAAAAAAATAAATTCGCTAACACATCATTAAATGAGATATCATTGGATAGGTATTTGAAAATAAAATAGAGGTTTCTAAATGCGTTTTTTGCTAAAGTAAATATTTTTTGAGATATACGCTTCTAAAGTCGTTAATGTGTCATACCATGTGACAATATGAGATTTTCGTTGATTGCGAGCATGCCTTTTTATATTTTAACGTATACGTTAAGAGTATAAAAAGTCATGTCCCCAATATCTATAGGTTAAGACGATAAAAACGCTTAATGAATTCTTAAAAACCCTCAAAAAATAACTAACTCTCCGCCCGTGGCTCGCTCGCGTGGGCTAAAATTTTAGGCGCGCGTACTGTCAGATTTTGGTCAAACCTATTTCTATAGAAAATTATAAAAAAAAACTATAGATATGCGCATATATCAGCGGTCATGCGACCATAATTATTTTAGACTTTTGTTGTGCGCCTCTACAAAATACAGAAATTAGTAGCCAACGCGTGCGAAGCCGCGGGCGGAAAGCTAGTATTTCTATAAACTACATAGTTGTGTCTCGTTAAGTAACGCTAGTGTAGTGCTATATAGCTTAAAGACATCCTCATAAACATACCTACTAGCATGAATTTTGCAATAAATAACTTTTTGCCAAAGAATAGAACAGACTTCCTCCCACTAAAAAGTAGAAAATAACTTTTATTTTTGGAATCTATTCAAAGTCGGTGCCTTTACATCGGTGCTTTTCGATTTTTTTTCAATTTAACAAGATTTGAATAGATTTCAATAATTATAAATTTGAATAAATTTCAAAAATAAAATCAAAGTTATTTTCTATTTTTTAGTGTGAGCAAATTTTTTTTTATTTTTAGTGGCGTACTAACCCTCCACATCAGACCTTGCCCGAATCGGTCGCAGTCTGAGAGTTAAATATCAGTGAAAATGTCGGTTCCTAATAGTGAAAGAATATTTGAAATCGCTCCAGAAGATTTGGGTGAAAACATTTCAAACATACGAAACAAATGTTTCCTTTTTATAATATTAGCACAGTGTTAAAATCATACAGTAGTTGCACGATTTTTGACGTTTGATAAAATGATTCAGGGCTGTAACTAATTTTGTAAACACTGGGAAGTAATAATCATGGCTTTTGAAAGAGAGAGTTTATGTTTCGCAATATAAGAAATAACTTTTATTTTGTGTATGGAAACATTCAAAATGCAATATATCACAATACATAATATCGACGATACTCTTTTAAATTGTACACAAACAAATTTTCGTCACCCTTGAAAGATGAATCCCACAACACGAGCGTAAAATGTCAACATTTATCGAAGGAGATCTGTAACGGTATTCTTTAGTCTGTGATGTGATATAGATATATCTGAAAACCGTCTTCATATAAAACTATTTGATAAATTGATGTCTATAATTCTTTCTTTTGTTTTAAAACCCTGAAATGACTCCATCTTGTAAAACGAGACCAATCTATTGTCTACTCGAAATATCTTCCGCATGTCATTTAACTTAGCATTTGAATTATCGCCATTTTATAGGCTAGTCACGATTTCATAAAACGATATCTGTATATAGCTCTGAAGTATTATTGTTTGAAAATGTTTCTAATGTTCTGTGACGTAGTTTAGGTACAACAGCAGAGTGAGTTTAGAACTTGACTTTGTCTATAATAGTGCAGTTTTTGAGTCTAAAAGCGCGCTGATAGTCGCTTTTAATTAAGGAAAATAATATAATATACCACATAGAGAAAATTTGCTAAGCCATCAAAGTTATCTCGGAAATGTAACCAAAGCTAAAGGGTGCACAAAGCAAAATTTCCGGAGCTTAGGATTAAATATTTTGTAGAAAATGTAAGCGTTATGGGCGGTTTTATGAAATACTACCTTTTCCGCGCGTTGCTTCCGTAGGATAATTTTATATGGCCTTCGTCGAATAATAGTCTATTCTATAGTCAATTCCCGATATTAGCACGTACAAACATACAAATTCTTAATGTAACTAGCTGCGTCTTAATAGCTTTACATGAGTTTGTCTATTAAACATTAATTTTATTGATGAGACGGATTTCATCATTCCTGCCAATATTTTATAGATTTCGCACCAAAGCTTAAAGCTAACAAAATGATAAGGGAAAAGATACAGTACAAAAAAGGTGGCCTTATCGCTAAAGAGCGATCTCTTCCAGGCAACCCGTGGTGAAGGAATAAGAAAGTAATATAAAGTTTATGTCCATGTAACACAATCTCGCAAAAAGTATGAATTTTGACACACGAGATAATTCTTATGGACCTTTATGTCCCCTCTACACATCAGCAGACGCTTACGAGACAATATGTCTGTCCATAGACAGCCGTAGTAGGTAATTTACGTCTGCCGATGCCTCCGCCAACCATTGACAGACGATTCGGGTATACATCTCATGTGTAGAGGGGACCTTAGTCTAAATCGCAGATAGAAGCTAGTAACAACCTACAGAAACCACTGGCTAGGTATAACGCAACAAAGTTGGCGAGCTATTAAATCCATCAGCTTTCTATGTCAAACCAGCGCCATGTACGGCTTCGAATTTACCGGATTCCACGATGATTGACGGGCTTCCTCTCAATCGCACTCGCCCGGTGGTTTTTATATGTCAGGAAAAGTTTATTCATTCGATTGCGACAGAGGGTGATGTGTTTAGTACGTACTTTAGCCCAAAATGCTGAATTTTGACTTGGTTGTTTTTATGAATGCAATATAATAATTTTTCGAGCGTTTGTATGCATGTTTGGATGTCCACATCGTGCTCAAACGGCTGGACGGGTTTTGACTTATGACATATTTTTGTTATCTTTAGAATTGCAACAGAGGCTGTATAAATTTTCAATTGAATTTTCAAATGAAATTCACAAATTATGGATTTTAGTTGTCGGTATAACAAGAACGCGAATAATATTGTAAGATATAAGTATATTACACAAAACCTTTTATAACATAAAAGCCATTTAGTTAAGAATATACTGTGTAAAGTAAATACAGCCAAGGTAAACCATGTCTTCAATTATGCATGATTACGTAATTGATCTAATAGTGACTTCGGGTTAATTCTGCGAAAAATTGTGAGCTAATGATACAAAATACAGCAAAGTTCATAACAAATACAAAGGGGCGCTACAATGCCAACATTAATTTAATACACATTAATTTTTTTTAATTTTAATTTGACGAAGAAATTTTAATATTATTATTTACGTAATTATTATTTTTTAGAAAATTTTAGAGCAACCTATATCTAAATAACTGTCTTGATACATATCGTATAAGTGCGTGTAATTAACTTAGGTGAGTAATTTCATGAATTACATCTAACAAGGTTATCCTAATGATAGTGACTTTTTATTATTTAGTTTGAAAAAATCTCAATTAAGCGTTATTTTAAACTTTCAAATTTTATATGATTAATTATTTATTAAGGTTATTGTTATATGTTCGAAGAGTAGACTATTATGGTTACTAGTAGTTGTGAATCTTCATATTTGTATGTGTGAATGTAGTAAAATAAAATATATTGTCAGAATCTATGAATCATATTGTATGTCTCTATTATACGCTATACCTTTCTAAAAAAAAGTCGCTCAGTTATACTATAAAATAGGACAGCTACTAATGACCGCGACAATTATTATGTGATCGATAGCCTATCGAATATACCATACTTTATTGCAATTTAAACCTTATTATCGATGACATAAGGAAATTAAATAACGGACAGAAAACTGGAGCATTTTTTGTTGCACATCATCAATTCAAGCATAACTGTTTGTGTGAAATAGATAATAAGATTAACACTATTGGAGGTAGACGACCTTTGGCCTGATACTAAATTATGTAATGAAGTTTATTTTACTAGCTGTTCCGTATGGATTCGCTTCCATAGCATAATGTTCTAGAGCCTATATAACTCAGTGTAGATGCAGTTTTCTAATAATGAGAGAATTTTTAACGTATGTATAAAATTTTGTGAAACATACATAAATAACACAAATGTATGTCTGTAAAATTGTATTTGTTTTTGGTCAACTATCTGAGCCTGCCTATTGGCGCAAAATATATCAATCAGATTAATAAGTGCAAATGTAAACTTTGTTCTTGTAACAATACAGTTTTTATTTATTATCTATACATATAATAAAATAGTAACCGAACCATTTCTGTACATTGATATGTTCTATAGATACCAAAACCATGGTTAGAATTTTTTTTTCTATTTGTCTGTTTATCTGTTTGTCTGTTTGTCTGTTTATCTGTTTGTATGTGCGTCGATCACGTAATAATCACTGGGTAGGTTTTGATAAAATTTCATATGCCGATAGACCTATATTAGGTGCAACTTATAGGCTATATTATATTTAAAAAAATATTTTTAGGGGTGGCTTTTCATACATGTAAACGGAGGGTATAAAAATAAATTCGCGCATACATGATTAAATGAGGCGTCATTGGATAGGTCTTTAAAAATAAAATACAGGTTTCAACAAGCGTTTTTTGCTAAAATAAATATTTTTTGAGATATGCGCTTCTGAAGTTGCAGAAATGTCATACCACGTGGGCATGTGAGATTTTGGTTGAGTTGCGGACATGGTTTTTTATACTCTTAACGTATAGACTAAGGCGTTAAAACAATCAATAGATTCTCAAAAACCTTTAAAAAATAACTAACTCTCAGCCCGCAAAAACCTTTAAAAAATAACTAACTCTCAGCCCGCGGCTTCGCTTGCATGGGATACAATTTTCTGTATTTCGAAGAGGCGCGCGCACTGTGAGGTTTTTGAAACCTATTTTCATAGAAAATCATAAAAAACTATAAACATGCAAATATATCAGCGATCCTGTGACCGTAATTTTTTAAACTTTCGTTGTGCGCCTCTAATAACTACAGAAATTAGTAGGCCACGCGTGCGAAGCCGCGGGTGGAAAGCTAGTTTATTTATAAATCTTTGGGCAGAGCCTGATAATAGAGTAAACAGATTAGATTATTAAGTTCTTTTTTATATTTGAAGGTGTCCAAATTTCCCAAACATAAGAAATACAGACACGGACGGTAAAAACGAATTAAAAAAATAATCAACAAAATTATTTTCGAAGATCTTACGTAATATATAGTTTTCCCAAACGTGAGATCTGGATAAGTGAGAAAACTCTATAAGCGAGACTAACACCCGTATTTTAATACGTATTTTGAGCATTCCTCGACTTCATTCAACCTCTGTCAACGAAAATTTACAAAAGTCGGAAAAAAACTCTACTAGCTCACGTCCACTTATGTAAAGAAAATTTCGGAGAAGAAATTTTAACACTTTCGTTATTTCGATCTATTTATTAAAAATAAATGCCAAAAAATAGAACCGACTTCCGTTGATTTTCGAGGAGTTCTCTGGAATATCTTTCACATGGATGATCAGACTTAAACCATATTTATATGGGACCACACTGGAACTCTACTCTTTCGAATGCAAAAAGAATTTTCCAAATCGGTCCATAAACGCCGGAGATATACGGTACCATACATAAAAAAAAAAACAAAAAAAATACGGTCGAATTGATAACCTCCTCCTTTTTTTTGAAAGTCGGTTAAAAATATATTTTTATGTTACTTCAATCATGAATTTTCGATTAAAATTTGTCATACGTCATATTTGACGTAACCTGAGTGGAAGTAAAATTAGGGTAACTTCTTAGAATACGGGTGTAAGATTGTGCTCCTTTTAACTCTCGCTTATCCAGGTTTGACTGTAATTAAAATCATACAAAGACAAACATTAGAAGGTAATGAGTGTTTACCTTTATTTATTGCCATGGTATTTTAAATTGTCACAAGGTATTAAAGATATGTCGTGCAGCAAATTATTATAAAATGCCGTTGATTCAAACTGCCATTATTCTTATAGTGACCTTAATTTTTTATTGCAACACTGTGGGAATTCCTACCACACATAATAGAAACAGTGGATCTTTGACAAAAAACATACTGAATTTGTAGTATAAGTACGTACTTTTTGCATTATTCAATAAGATTATATCTCAGTGTAGAGGCTCATATAATATTACATAGTATATTTTATAGTATTACAAAAAAATATTTAATTAACGACTTTTTCACACTATTTCCACTATATATTAGTAAACTTTATTTAATTATCACCGGTTTTGAAAATTCATTATTAGCTAGTTTTTTTTTAACCGACTTACAAAAAAAAGGAGGAGGTTATCAATTTGACCGTATTTTTTTCTAAACTGGTTGTAATTAAATAAAGTTTACTGTGTATGTGTAAAAAGTGTTTAATTCAATGCCTAAAATTCATTTCCATCAAGAAGTCACAATACAATATATCAAGTAGGTATATAATAATAAAATGCCCCGAATTGACAAACTCCACGTAAATCTTTTTGTAGGAAATCGCTTAAAATAGATGGGTCAGTCAATTAACATCAGGTGGACCGCATGCTCCGCTTACCTACTTTAACAAAAATCAAGAATTAAGCTAGGCTCGCACTGGGATCGTGTACGTCTCTGCTCCACAAGAAATCGGCGTGAAGCAGTGTTATACAGTTTAGATCGGTGTCTGGGGAATCTGAAGGCTGGTATTCCCTGCCTATTCCTGGGTATTATAGTCTAGTATAGTCACTAGGTCAAACACTACACAAGTAGTTAAATCAGGTGCAGGTATTTCCTAAAAAAACAGAGAGACCGTGGGTTCGATCTCCTCGATTAGAGAATTATTATGTGACTGTTATTTTTAGCGCCTGTGTGTTATTTAATTTATAGTATCATCTTTGACTAAAGCGTTTGGGTTTCGTATCTAAGATTCCAAAAGTCGGTTTCCCAATTTAGACGGTTTTTTAAATAAGGGAATAGAGAGTGCATATGTGATTATTATCGACTGCCTCGATGGTCTTGTGGTTGCATCTTTAACTGCAGATCGAGGGGTCTCGGGTTCCAATCCCGGGTAGAGCTAAAAAATGTTATTGGGATTTTATTGACAAAGCAATCTCACTAACAGCCCTGAGTCTGGAACTTGGTATGTTGGAACACTCGGAGAGCACCTTAAGCTTTCGGTCCTGCGCCTAATCTCTCTCCGTTGATCTGCCGTCCCATCGGGGTATAAGAGTTAAAGAAAAGAGAGTGCACATGTGCTTTCGCACACACTTATGATCTATAATATCTCCCGCGCAGTTGGCTGTTCTCTGTAGAGATTGGCCGTGGCCGAAATTCGGTCTGGAGGAACTTTTTTTATTATCTTAAGCAATATAATATCTTTTTAGATATTGGCCACCCTGAACTATCTCCTCCATGGTGGTTATAATAGTTCAAACCTTGCCTAGTTTGGGACTAGAATATAAAAATAGTTTCTTTTATTACATAAGTAACGGCAAATGTACTTTGTAAAGACCTTATCATTTACTAAATACCGACATGCATTTGTACTTTGTACGTGAAATTATTTAAGAATACGTGATCGTTTTAAAAATGTATCATGAGCCTAAATCGTATTACTTTGTTGAACTGTACTAATTAATTTTTGAATAATAAAGCATTAATTTATAAGGTTATTTTTAGATTTATAATGAAAACAGTATACTTATATTATATTAATGATAAAATAATATGTAATCGTGAACATAATAATTGTTCCGTATACATTATTTACAATTAAAACACGTTTTCTTTAAATAAATTTATTTGCTTCGTGGATCTCATTTGTAAGTAGAAATCATTATACATTCATTGAAATATACATGATTAATTGTTTTTCAATTCACTGGATTTAAAGTAAAGCCTTATACTTAAAAGTCAATGAGTTATTTATCTTGATTCGTTGTATTTAAGGTTAAGAGTCCCTAGCTAGGTACTATACAATAATTACGATATCAACAAATGTAAATAAATATATAAGTTCGAATATTAATAAGGTTGAATTTTAAATGAAGTCACTACGTTTTAAATTAGAGTACGTAGTATTTTCGTATGATTTTTCTTATTCTTTTTTATTGTGTATATTTTTACGATAAAATGACAATTTAGAAATATGTACATTCTCATTGTCCCTATTTCTAAATATAAGGAAACATTAATAGAACTAATTACTACTTAAGTTAAAAACTACATAGCATTCAAGCTGCATCTGAATCAGCGAGTATGCTTTGGAACACACCTATGACTTACATATTAAGTATTACCACAGATAATATAATACTATACTAGGTATAACCATATAAATATTAAGTAGTTAACCATAATTAATTAAAATCATATTTAATTCATTATGGTCTTTTACTATGATTCCGAACACATTCCACGAGGACGTGGTGGATATCGATCACAATTGGGCAAATTAGTCTTTTCCATCAAAAAACCAAATTTCCGCTTGAGATCTGCCCGGATCGCAATCGACGAACAGACACAATTTGAAGTCTACTTAATGTTGAAATATAAAAATACGAAGAGGCACATTGCATTTTTTTCGAGGAGCCGATTGGCGCAGTGAATCTCGCAATGATCTATTGCGCCGGAGTAGAGGATAGAATGTATGTATTAACAAATATAAGTATGTTTAAGTATGTCTATCAGTAATCTAGTTGCCAAAATGTCCATTATTAATTATTTATTTTTTTGTATTATTAAATTTGTATGTTTCAAGTATTAAGTTTTCTCAAAATTGAGTATCGATTTAGTATTTGGGCGTAAAACTGAATTTGGGTTAATGTTACTTTTAGCACATAAATTAGTAATTTTTAACGACGTAATTTCAGTTTCGCACTTAAAGGTTTAAAGTCTATAAAGTTAGGCGAACGAAACCGACATCTGATGAATATTCACAAAGTATGACATAACCATTTAATAGATCGGGCGGCCTTTAAATGTCCTACTATTATTATAAATGCGAAAGTTTGTGAGGATGTATTAGTGTGTATTTTTAACTTTTTCACTCAAAAACTACTAAACAGATTATAATACTTGATATACATATAGGTAAGCGTGCAGAATGACATATAGGCTTCTTTTAATCCCGGAGTTGCTACGGGATCAGAAGTACATAATAAGATGTTTTTTAAACTATAACTGAAATTATTTTTATGTCTCTATACAATAAAGAGTTTTTCATTCTTTCATTCATTCATCTATTCATATATTTTTAGAAAACCGTTTCAACTGTGTAACTTCTGATCCCGTGACAATGCGTATATATATCCCAAGTTTCATCATCATCGGTTCAGTAGTTTTGCGTCGTAAGAATAACATACATACATCCTCACAAACCTACGCATTTATAATATTAGTAGGTTTTACGTTTAACGTATTATTGAGAAGAAACGTCTATAAATTAGGTAGCATGCACTCATTTTACTCGCTCCAAAAAAACTCTGCAATGTACCATATTTGTAGTCAATCAAAATGCGTCGTTGACCCATACAATAACGTATAGTGGAAAGACCGGTTGCTAGCAAAAACTCCAGTTTTCGAGTGCTTGACCAAAAACGGCGCGAATCAATCTTCAGATCACTCCCTTTTCGAGACGTATAATGATGTATATTTACTAGATGAATGAATGTTATGTATGTATAAGTATAAATAGTTATTAAGCTTGTTTTTGAGCCTTTCATTACAACCAAACAAACAAATAAAGTTTAAAACTTTATAATATTAGTGTAGATAAGACTTAAAAACTATATATTTAATAACACACACAAAAGGCAGCCTTATCGCTTAAGGTGATTTCTGCCGGTCAACCTTTAGGAGAGGATAAGCTGCACACAATTAAATGAAGGAATATTGCATTCTTTGTGTGTTTGTAAACTATTGGATCGATTAAAAAAATTATTTAACTATTAGGATCCTACACTATTCATGATTAACATAAGCTGTATTTTTTACTTTAAGAAAAAAAATCCAGCCAGTAGAAAAGTACAATTTTCTACTCGAGGGGATCGAACCCACACCCCTCAGCGCAAAATAAATAGCCTCTAGCTAGTACTTCTATAAAACATCTATAAGGTTTCTGTTCTTCAGCTCAACTTCAGACATAAGTATATTGAAAAGGCATCAGTACATTAATTATTCAAATATTAATTATTAAGGACGTTTAACATTATGTCTCTTCCATTATATATTATTCGTTTCCTCACGATCTGACCTCCTATTTCTAAACTTAAGACCATATGTAATCGTCCTATTGTGGTAACTCAAGGTTTCAACATAAATACAGTGACATTCTCACGCTATTATTATTTGTATTGTTCAATTATATCACAAGGGGTTGCGTAAAAGATAGCACAGATAATTAGAGAGCAGAGACCTGTCACCCCACCCCACCTGCCACCCCATTCCTCTCCCATTCTGTTTTACTCCTTTCCCAATTTTCCATCATTAATCCTCTCCTTATCGCCGGCCCTTCCTTCGAGCCGGCAAGGCATCTACGACACTTTGGTTATGTAGATGTTCATGAGCTGCAATTAGTCACTTATAATCACGTAAACCGCATGCCCCGCCAGCGGTAATTTAAAAAAGACACCAGAAAACCTTGAATTTTTAATAATGATATCGATTTCTTTGAACCATCATAAAAACTGACTTTTATGCTTCATTGATATAACACGTTTTTATCAGTAATTAATGTCGTTCATACAGCTTCATTAAAATTTTTAAAGTAATTTTGATGAATCGAAATTAATTATTATTGTAACGTGGTACTGTTAATGTGGCAATTTCTTTTTTACGTGTTTATTGAACATATTGCTTTTTAAAAGGCTTTTTGTCGTCTGTGACTTAAAGAGGGTAATATTTTTCGAGCGTTTATGCTACGTTGGTCAATTTGTTAGGCACGCTCTTCAGCCTGAACGGCTGCACAGATTTTGATATGTGAGGTGTTGTTTGATTCGCTATAATTGTAGAAGTCACCAATTCTATAAAATTATCAAAATGGCGCTTGCAAATAAAAAAAATGTATGGGAAGGGATTGATTTTTATTTATGGACAATTCGGGCGGGATTTTTATGGATTATTATTAACTAGCTTTCCGCCCGCGGCTTTGCACGCGTGGGCCACTAATTTCTGTATTTTTAGAGGAGCACAACAAAAGTTTTAAAAAATTACGGTCGCAAGGCCGCTGATATATGCGAATGTCTATAGTATTTTTTTATAATTTTCTATGCAAATAGGTTTGACCAAAATCTCACACTGCGCGCGCGCTCCTTCCTCCTCCAGAAAATTGTAGACTACGCGAGTAAGCCGCGGGCGAAGAGTTTGTTATTTTTTGAAGATTTTTAATAATTGATTGAGTGTTTGTAACGTCTTAACCTATACGTTAAGAGTATAAAAAGGCATGTCCGCAACTCAACCAAAATCTCAATTTGTTACGTGGTATGACATTTTCACGACTTTAGAAGCGTATATCTCAAAAAATATTTATTTTAGCAGACAACGCATTTAAAAACCTGTATTTTATTTTTAAAGACCTATCCAATGACACCTCATTTAATCATGTATGCGCGAATTTATTTTTATACCCTCCTTTTACATGTATGAAAAGCCACCCCTAAAAATATTTTTTCAATTATAATATATCCTATAAGTTGCACCTAATATAGGTCTATCGACATATGAAATTATATCAAAATCTGTCCAGTGGTTATTGCGTGATTGACGAACATACAAACAGATAAACAGACAAACAGATAAACAGACAAACAGAAAAAAAAAATTCTAAGCATGGTTTTGGTATCTATAGAACATACATATTGCATACCAATTACTCTTTTTGAAAAATATTAAATGTACAGAAATGGTTCGGTTACTCTTTTATTATATGTATAGATTACGTTTATTATGTCACATTCAGGCGGGGTTTTCGAATATTATTAATAAACGCGTATTTTATTATATAAATCTATAATATATATAATCTATATCTATATACAACGTGTCCCAAAATTCAACGATAATACGGCACCAGGTGATCGGACTACTCATAACTACTTGAGGAAAAATTGTATAAAAATTAAATCTAACTTATTTTTTAAATTATTGAAAAAAAATGATTTGCTTCAAAAATTTTCACCTCCTAAGACATTTTTTGTTACCATGTCCACAATTTTACTAATATTCTAACTTTTCTTTTGTATTGGAAACTTAAGTAGCACTGCTATCCACCACAATCATTTAAATATCCAGAATGCATGTAGTTTTTACATAAACAGCAATTGAAATTGTATTTTTCTCTAAAATTTGGAAAGATTTTTAGTTTCAGTCGACTCTGATTCATTGTGGTGATAAAAAATGTATGGTCACCACTATGGCAAATTTTATCAAAAGTTGGCGCGTCTATTCAAGATGACAAAATGGTAAAATACTTGAGTAAAGCTAGCAATAAAATCGTACAGGTCTAAGCAAGAGTAAAGCAAAGCAAAAAGTTAAAAACTACTTTTACTAATCAACTTTTACTATGAGGCCAAAACAGTAATTGTTCTTTAAAAGAGGTCGAAGGAATTATAAACCAAACAATTTTACATTTATTTTGTTGAATTATTTACATTAAAGTTAATGTAAAATTGTTTGCCACCGCCATTAATACAAGCACGAAATCGTATTAGGAGGTAAATGTCTTAGGAGGTGAAAATTTTTGAAGCAAATCAATTTTTTTCAATAATTTAAAGAATAAGTTAGATTGAATTTTTATTTTATTTTTCCTCAAGTAGTTATGAGTAGGCCCACCACCTGGTGCCGTATTATCGTTGAATTTTGGGACACGTTGTATATATAATCTATATATAACTCAAAGATGGCTAAATGACTGAAAAAGTGCACTCTATTAATGCACAGTTTAAACCACTGGACGGATGAGGCTGAGATTTGGCATTCAGGTAGATGTAATGACGTAGACATACGCTAAGAAAGGACTTTGATTAATCCCGGAAAACCCACACGAACGGGCCATATACGCAGCACAGCTACGTATATTATATAATTTGTAATATTAAAAAAGAGGTTTCGATTGTTTATTTACATTGTACATCCTCTGAAACTACTACACGGATTTGAAATCTCTCTACAATATCTCTGATGTATAAGCATTTTTATCAAAAATGTAGATAACTAATACTTTATGCGAACATAACTTAAGTATTAGTGCCTAATTGCCAGAAATATCTATCGAAAGTAAATACATTTGTATCGAATTATTTATAACGAAAGTAAATACGTTCGTAGATATTTTTGAGACACTAATTAGACACCGAATTTCCTAATTAGTGTTTCAGAAAATGTACAAATGTATTTACGTGCGATAGAAATCGTTCCATTTAAAGCTCCATTTTCGTGTTCGCAATGTCTTTCAGTTCTATAAATATTTTAATAATATCAATTCTCTCTATATAATATTAAGTAAATTATATTTAGACAAGTACATATCTTTTTGATATACATATCTGAAATATTTGTTTGTATTGCTCTCAACATTATGTACAGAAGAATTTGCTTTTGTTTGTATGTTGTAAGTTTTCACTCAAAAACCGGTGGACCGATGAAAATTTCTTTCACCATCTGAAAACAGTATCTTCACTAATTCACATAGGTCATAGATATATTAATATTAGAGTGTGTAAGGGAATAGAGAGCGCACCTATGTTTAAGCATACACTTGTGCACTATAATATTTATTTATTTTTTTATTTATTTATTTATATCAGACATCATGTAGTTACAGTAAAAAGATCTTGAATAACTTAAAACTACGGCCCATAAAAACTAAACACTAAAATAATACTAATTTCACACGTTAACACTGCGTTCTGCGAGGTGTGACGCATAATATCTCCTGGGAATTTGGTTAGTCTGTTGAGATGAACCACCGCCAAATAGAAAAGCCGCGCGAAATTTTGTCGTTGAAGGAATATTTTCTTTTTACATATTCTTTTTCGTGTCAGTGTTGTGCCTTCGCATATTCTTCTCACATATCCTTTACTACCAGGTTACCTGGAAGAGATTTAGAGAGCTTTTTAAAGCCGGCCTTTATTACGAAAAATTTAAACTGTATTTTCTATCTATGTATACGTATAGTGTTTCTATATCTATATTTGTAAAAGAATCATACAATACAAGAGTAATAAATGAAATATAAATAAAAATAAACATTTTCATTTAATTTTTTTTATAATTGTATCTATTTAATCGCATCATTTATTTTATTTATGGGTAACTAATATAGTCGAAGGTTTCAATAACATTTAAATACAACAAAGTTGCATCATAAATATCAATAAGCTATGAATATAAATATACAAAACGATTTAGCATAAAATCGTTCGGTCAATGAAACCGTGAGTCAAGGAAAACTAGCACAAGACAACTAGTAAACGATAAACGATTCAAATTAAATAGTTATTTTACATAGATAAAGAAAATCTATTTGAGCGTACGCGTTCAAGTATATCTATATACTAACGGCCTTTTTCAATATTCTATCTATCCCTTGTTTTGCTTACTAAAGTCAGGCAAATCTATCTATTTGTACTTACTTTCACTTAAATATAATGTCGACGGATAACTTTTGTTCTGACTTTCGACAATCTAATGTCATATAATCTGAGACTACAACCTATCTGAGACTAATCTTTGATACATTATTGAAAACGGCCGTAAATCATAGGCTTCCCACATCCTTAAAATATACGCTCGTACTGACAAATTGCGCGGTAGATAATATTATCTATTTCAGAAAAAAATCGTCATCCTTGAAATACGTGTCCCGAATCCCGAACGAAAAATGTCGACGTTTATTTATGGAGTTTCGGGACGCTGTCTTTGTTTTAGTTTGTGCAACGACTATACGAATTCTGTTAACTGCGATATTAGTATCGATTGAAACCAAACGTTTGAGATTAAATTATGCATTATGGTTGACCATAATCAATCTTCGTTAATGAACTAAAACCACAGTGTAATCTAATCATTGGTGATTGGGTATTGTTAAGTACTAAATATTGAGCTCAATAGTATTTAGTCAATAAATTTCGGTATCAACAATCCTAAATTATTGAAGTTTATAAAATTGCATATACGTTCTTTACAATTAAATTATGTATTCTAGTATTATAGTTTCTGTGTATTTATATGTTTCTATAGTTATCAATCACTACATAGTATAAAACAAAGTCGCTTTTTCTGTCATGTGTCATGTTGTATGTCCCTATGAACGCTCAAATCTTTAAAACTACGCAACGGATTTTGATGCGGTTTTTTTTTAATAGATAGAGTAACTCATGAGGAAGGTTTTTATCAGCATTGCACCCGTGCGACGCCGGGGCGGGTCGCTAGTCACGAATATAACAGGATTGATTGCAAAAATTATTCCACAATTA
>LQNK01000518.1:310327-348834 GCA_001586405.1 Phoebis sennae
TTAGGGATAATAATTATGTTCAGAATCGGTCCAATAGTTTCGGAGACTATTCTTTGCAAATATATAATTATTTTTCATTATAATATTAAGTACTATAGATAGTAGAGAAGAAGTACTGAAAGTATAGTAGAAATAGATAAAGATAGGATTAATAGAATAATTAAAATAAAGGATACCTTGTTTTTTGTATTGATACTTCTTGATGATTCATATTACTTTTATGTGATTAAAAACATGTACTTTTAATTCCACTATGCACGAAACCGGTCGTGTTTAATTAAATAATTATTGTAAAATGTGTTAATTGAAGAAGAATGTTTTTTTCTTGAAATAAAAGTAATAAGTATTTTTGACACATCTTTCTTCTCCTATTTATAAGGCTTGTCATTAAACATATTTTTTTCTGTATTTTATTGATTTAAGAGCTTTCCTGGATGCTTTTAATTTATTATGAGCAATAATTATCTTCTCAGGCTATGAAAATTGCTTTCAAAATATATATACAACGTCGTGAGCAACGTCGAATATAATAATAATTTTGCATTTATCCATTGAATTATTGTGTAGAAAACTTCATAACAGTAATCATCATTTATCATTGAAGAAAAGATTTATATTAATTGCAAGTTCACAATATAAACGTGATTGAAGTACACGATGAATCTACACTAATAATATAACGATTAAATTTTTTGTTTGTTTAAATGGAAAATGCTCGAAAACTAGTGGACCGAATTGAAATATTCTTTTACCATAAAAATCAAAGGTTTAGTATATAGTCAGGGTGTAAAAATAGACGCATTAGACAAGTTTTTAGCTTGCTTCAAACACCTCCCTAAAAATTATCCTAGCTCTCAGAATATTAGTTCAAATAGAAAAGAATAGAAAATGAAAATATTTTTTTTAATGTAAACTTTTTTTAAATTAAATACTTTTTAAAGGATTTTAAACGCGGTTTATTATACATTATTTTACATTATTATTTAACACGACGTTTCGAGCACTTTACAGCGAGCGTGGTCACAGGAGACTGGTCGCTGGTAAAATAATGTATAATAAAATTTAAAAAGTATTTTATTTAAAATGGAAAGTACTTTCGTTAAAACAAACACAAGATTATACTAATGTAAACTTTTTACTAATGAATAGTAATTCTTTAAGTTATCACTGGTTCGGAAAGTCGATTCTATCAAGAAAATACCGGCAACGAATATTAAACACAAACTTTGTTAGTGGTTGGAAAAGCACTCAATGATTTTCCCTTTGGATTTTCGTTAAAGCCATGAATTTTATGAGCTATTCGTTACTTTATTACTCAGGGCACTTTCTAGTTTATCGTCTGGATATTTGAAGATTTTGTTTACATATTTGCACATACAGTATTCATAATCTCTATTTTACTTTGCTAACTTGGTACAGATGTTTGTACAGTAAAAGTTTTTTTTTTTGACGTGACCGCGTAAAGCTCATCCTGATGGAGGACCTCCGAAACGGCCCGAAACTGTCGGCCTATACCGAATAAACAAGTAGTGAGCATAAACCTTGTGAACTATTTAAAATTATACGATGGCTCACTTATCGTTAAACAATTATTAAAGTTTTATGTTAAATCAGTCGTCAAGCGAATAGCTTATATTTTATGAAAATTGTGAAACTTTGCTACCCCCGCTATTAGTAAAACTAATAAGATCTAAAACCCAAGATTCATGCTGTACTCGTATACTGTATCGTCGACATCATTTTTTCAGTCTTCCTGAAGAATATAATTTATTACTGGAAATTGTTAACTGCCGCTCTGACAGGAGCTACATATTATCAAAGCATTATTTGTTAAATATTAAAACGGATTTATTACATAGTGACAGTAATGGGTTTGTTGTTAAAAATTTTGATAGACTGGACATTTTTGTATGCACTTGTTTTTAATGCACTGTTTTAATTTGCAATAATTTTTACTTTGAGCGGATTTGCTATATTTTGAACAAGGCGTTACTAAATGACAACTATATCTGTGATGACTTATTTTAAGCAATAAGGAATCATGTTAGAATACGTGTGTTTGACGCGACAGAAAGTAATTCTGCTGCAGAACATCTTCAGCAATAAAAGAGTAGCCAAACATTGCACGATTGAGCCAAGCTCGCACCGGTCAAATTACCACAGCAGCGGCGTGCATCAGTAATAAGTTTTAAAAATATGATATCTCCATAAAAATGAAATATATCTTAATTGCACACACATTAAGTAAAAGATACAAAGAAAATAACTTAAAACTAATAATGGAGGCAATAGGCGGCCTTACTATAAGCAATTTCTTCCAGGCAACCAAGCGAAAGCGAAAAGCATAAAATTACGGATCCATACTTACTTACTCCATAGATTTAATGAGTATAAAATATAATTATATTTGTTTAATTCTACTAGGTATATTTTGCACTAAAACTGGATTAACCTACAAAAGTTTTTGTCTATGGTTAATTATTTAACCTTCCAAAATTACTTGGAGCATGATAACCTTTAGCAAAAGGCAGTCAGTTGTAAAACCACAAATATTTGTATCTATACTAAAATAATAAAGAGGAAAGATTTGATTTTTTGTGTGTTATTGGCTCCTATTACAGGACCGATTTGAAATATTATTTTACTATTGGAATCCTACATTATCCCCGATGAAGGCTATATAAGATTATGCTACGGGAGCGAAGTCGCTCACTACAGTTAATTGTTTATATGCATATATAAACAGCTAACTAATATCTTTTACCCGTGGTTTTACTAGAAATGGTAGCCTATAACCTTCCTCTGAACCTGCCTTTTATATTGACATAATTTTTTTTCAAATTCATGTGATAGTTTCGAAGGTTAACACGTGTAAACATTCAAACAAATTTAGCGCCTTGTATTAGTAAACATATATTTAAGAACAGATTTTTTGTCTCATCATGGAGGCTTTAAAAAAAGAGGGTATTCAAATTAATTCCTTTTTTTATTACAGTGCGAACCTAGCAACGAATCCTGGTTTTCAATCAACGTTGAACTTGGGGTCAAAAGAGGTCATAAATGAGAAGGCGTATAACCCCTTCGAACATCGAAGAGTTGAACATCCAAATTCGTAAGTTTTTGAAGTTTATTATTACTTGTGGGTGCTCGGTCTCGATATTTTATACATCAATAATTATAGTCTATATACACATATTATTACTTAATCTCATTATATCTTTATCATCATAAAAATTAACTCAAGGTGCTAAGTTTCTTATCCTCCAGGTTCTGACGGAAGATCAGTGCCACTTTCTCGCGACTGTGGTATACAGCTGAGTCAGGACCAATTTCAGGAATGTAGTACACCATACAACTACCTCACCTAACCTGTATAAACAGGCATTTTAACTTTCCAAGCTGTGTTTCCTATTTTTTTTTCTGTTTATACTTCTGTCTGTCTTTCTTATGTATTGTGTGTTGTGTACCTTTATCCTGAATAAATTTCTTATCTATCTATCTATCAAAATTCGAACATTTATTTGAATGGTAAGATATTTGATTTAAATATTTAAATTTTTAATGTTCTAAAATTATTAAGGTTTTAAGAAAGAAACCGTTTGAAATGCATGGTAGTGTGTAACGTATTATTTATTAATTGAATTAATAGTATTATAACTAAAATTATTAGTATTCTGCACTTTTCCTACGTATAAACTAAACTAAATTTCATTATCCGCGCAATTTCCGTAAAAAGGTGTCCAAGTTTTTTGCTTCACAAAAAATTGGAAAATAGTACAATAATAATAATGATTGGGAAACCTAATAAATGATATAAATTTTTGAGGGAATTTATAAATTATGACTTTGTAGAATAAGCATAAAAATCAACGCCTATATAACTATCTATATATATTCCGTATAATTAGGAAGTAGCCATTATTCCCTTTTCCACGTGTACGGGCAATATTATACAATGATTGTTACATTTTAATATTTTGTTACCATAGTTACAATGGGAATAATTTCTATTGTAATGATTTCAAATAAGAAATAGTTCATTAACGCAAAAGGTTAACAATAATTGTTTCAATTAGAAATAATTTTTTAATAGGACTTGCGCATGACTTTATGAATATTTATCAATCTTATCTCTTAATCACGACTTAGAAATGTCAAGGCCTACTTGTCCTAGCTTTCATTTCAATCTAGATATTGATACGATTATAAGACTGGAAAATTCCATTTTTAAACCTAAAATAAAAAAATTAAACCTAAAATCGTCGAGTGAGGCTCTAGATTAAAGAAGATTTATCTATCTATCTGTCTAACGCTGCGACGTTAGATAGATAGAAAGATAAATCTTTATTTGTGCAAAAAAATAGAAAAGATACAGTATATAGTAAAACAACTTAAAGATAAGCATTTCCACAACAGTCGGCCGTATCGCAAGCGGCGATCTCTACCAGGCAACCTTGGTCATAGGAGAAATTATCCATAGAAAGGAGCAACAAACTGCAGTAAAGGGAAGAGGGAGAGAAAAACGTTTACATGTATTTTAAGTTGTACTAACCGACGTTTTTACATGTATTTTAAGCTGTACTAAAGCGTTGCGTCTTCACACGCAATGTTTTGACGGATCAACGTACATGTAAGAATAATAATATAGGGATAATGTAGGATTTCAATGGTAAAATAATTTTTCAAATCAGTCCAGTCCTTTCGGAGCCTATTCATTTCAAACAATAAAAAATCAAATCTTTCCTCTTAATATTAGTATAGAGGACCGGGCGGATGTATTATACACTTTGTCATCTACACTAATATTATAAAGAGGAAAACTTTATTTGTTTGTTTGGTTGTAGGCTCAAAATATATTGGACCTATTTTAAAAATTCTGTCACCATTCGAAAGCCTTATTATCCACGAGTAACATAGACTATATTTTATAGGCTGTATATAACATTATGCAACATTATAAATAGTTTTATTAAAAACTATAAGCTGTTTTTTCTTTTACGAGAATATAATAAATACGAAATTTTGTTGCCTTCGCGAGCGATGCCACGGGCGGAAAGCTAGTTTCTTATTATGTTGCCTTGGTTGATATTTTATAGTGTACATTTTTCTAGCTATAAACTGATATAAGGTCGCCCTGGGACCACATTGATGGAAATACGATACATTCAATAATGTCCTGTTGGAACTTGAATTTTCTTGATATTTTCATATGATAGATTGGGGACCTATAAATCATTATATTGTACCATGCACTCTACTACTCGTATTTATACTTTGTAAAGGATCTTGTAGAAAGTTTTAACTACGATACGCGAAACAAACATAAACTACAAATGCCTGTTTTTCGGCTTGCTAGAGTCAAAAATCGCCACAACCGAATTGATGGTAAATAAAAATATATTAACTGTATAAATGTAAATATATAATGATATTTATTTTTAACACTTAAAACTTACCTCCTCGTCTCTCCTGTTACCCCTTACAATTGGTTGCCTGGAAGAGATCACTGCTGAGTGATAAGGCCTACTGTGTTAGGAAATTAGATGAGAGAAACTTTACATATTATGTTTTTTTTCTCAACACAATAAAGTGTATAAATAAATAAATAAATATATTTTACAGCGGTTGTTGCACCACCTACACACTTTAGTTTTTAGAATCTCTCTCGTTATGGGTTGCCTGGAAGTAATCGCTTTAATCGATAAGCCGCCCTCTGTACATTTTGTGTGAAAATATATTCTGTATTATTGGTGTACAATAAAGCATTTTTATTATTATTTGGGATACTCGCCTTGCGGCGGTAAGATGTTAATACTCCGGCAGAGAGGCCAAACGGCCGGAGCCTAGGACGACTGAGTGAGGAACCATTATTATTATTATTATGCGAGCCCGACTGACTCTAGCCACTTATTTTCAGGACTATCGGTTCCCTGGTCCACCTGCTGAAGTCCTCCTTGGGATCCGGGATCCTGGCTATGCCGGCAGCCTTCAGGAATGCTGGATTAGCAGCCGGAGCCTTGGGAACCATCGTCATTGGATTCATTTGCACACATTGTGTTTATGTACTAGTAAGTTTGTTATTTAATAACTATTTTTCATTTTCATTTACTTCATTTTCATTTAATTCTTCATTTTCATTTCATTTAACCCTGAAACCTAGTTGTGGTGCAGAGAGTATTACAACCAAAAGGTTCTAGGTTCGATCCCGGTGGATACGTGGAAAAAGGCATGTCCCGGTCTTTCAGGATATAGAAGGCAGATCACCTACTTGTCCCTAAAAAAATTGATCAGTGAAACGGATCTAATATCCGGAATAATATTTCTTACATTTAACAAAGTGGTATTCTGTGATTCTCACAGGTTTTACTATTGTAAAGTAAGCAGTTTGATTATTTATCTACGTTAAACTATATAACGAGGACAAACATTGTATTATTGTAACAATTTCAAAATAGTTTCACCACTTGAAAACTACATAATAACATAATTTTAACCATATTTTAATCTCAAAAACATTCTAGGTACACTTCCCGATTAATTTACCTGAAAATCATTGCTATTTTCAATTCAAGATCACGTGTATTCATACAAACTTATCCACTTTAATGAGTTTGAAGTTAAAACGTCGAAAACAAAGAACAAATTAAATATCATTACAAAGTCGGAAAGCAAATTCTGGGTAACCAATGCAATATGAAGTTCCTGGAATGAATACTCAAAGCTAATTAGAATTTATTTACAATGTAATTTAGGGATGTTAAGGAGCTCCGTATCCGTAACCGAAACTATCGGATATGCGATATAAAATTGTATCCGTAACCGTAACCGAATCCAATATAAAAGTTTCGGATAGGAGTGCAGTCTAAATAAGACCCGTTTTGGCAATTATTTTTAGATCATCCGAGTCACAAGCTGCCCCTGTCCATTGCATGATGTGTTTTTTGACACTAAGTCTAAGTCTTTTTATTTGTATTGATTATGAAATTACTTAAAAATCTAATTTATATCCATAACCGAAACTATCCGAAACAAACGGATAATCCGAAATATATTCATATCCGTTTCCGTATCCGAATCCGGTATTTTAATTATTTCTATATCCATATCCAATCCGTATCCGAAATGTCATATCCAAAACATCCCTGCAATGTATTATGTGAAATATTTAAAAAATTACGTACTTAACATGGAAGACTATTACCACAGTCTAAAGAATACATAAGGTATCACATAGACAACGTCTGAAATTTCCTTCGATATATTTATGTTGATATTTTCCGTTCGTACTGTGGAACACGTCTTCCAAAGGTGACGAAAATGTGTTTGTGTTAAATTTAAAAGAGTATCATCAATATGTACTGAAATATATTACATTTGAATTGTTTCCTTACATAAAGTAAATTTATATTATAAGAAATAATGAGTACACTCTATCAAAAGTCATGATTTTTACTTTCCAGTGCGTACATAATTTGTGACAGCCCTGAGGCTTTTTTGCAAACGTAAAAAATCTGCAAATACTGTATGATTTTAACAATGTGCTTTTACACAATTTGAAAAGGTTACACTTTACTATTCAAATTAAAGAATTACTATTCAAATCAACCTATATTCTTGTGAACTAACCTGTGGCAAGGAACTTGATCTTTACTTATTCCAAACACCAATATAATTTAGTATAGAATTATTTATATTAAAACAGTAAAAGTACAATCACAAGATTACATAAGTACTGTCGTATATGTATAGCTAAAGCAGAATTTTTTTCCACAACTCTTTTTAATAAACTGCTACTGCAGTACTTTCAACATAAAATGTCAGATCTTACAGAATTCGGTTACGGTTTGGTTCTCGATTTCATAGATCATGTTTTTATTTAATATTGTTAATATTTGTAGGTGAAGACATCCCAAGAAGTGTGTGTTGAAGCGAAAAAGCCTTCAATGGGGTTCGCGGAGACTTGCGGTGCTGCCTTCGAGTTTGGTCCTAAGAGACTACGACCCTGGGCCAATTTTGCTAGGTTTGTTGTAAATTTGTAAGAGTTTTTTTTCTGTAACAGCGGGCGAACGAAGCATGTGGTTCACCTGATCTTAAGTGACTGACCGCAGCCATGCCAGCATGAACATCTACAATAGCAAAGTGTCGCAGATGCCTTACCGGCTTGATGGAAGAGGATGGGTTAGGGAGAGTAGAACAGGATGGGAGACAAATGGGATGGAAATACAAGCCTCCAGGCACCCACTCACCATACGAAACACAGTGCAATACTGCTTCACGCCGAACTTTTGATGGGGGTGTACTTACACCGGTGCGAACTTGACCCAAACGTGCAATGCTCGGCTCCCACTCTTTTAAGCGAAGGTATGGTTTACATTGAAATAGAAAAAAATACGAATTGATTGGTGAAGTAATGTAAGAAACATGAATATGACAGAGAAAACAACTGCGTATCACGTTTAAAAATGTTTATTTTTAACATCTCGAACAGACGAACTCATATCATTTTCTATGTAGATGTTTGTTATTTTAAAAAAGTTTCATAGAGCAATTAAGAAACCGACTAAATGCTGTTGCAATGAAAATTGTTGATTTGAAATTAGATGATAAGTTTATTAAACATATATTTATTTTGTTAATAACCCATTTTTCACTTGTGATTTTTTTTAAGTAGACGACACTAGTTTTCAGAACCACAGTGTAAATTACTTTAATTTTTAGACGACTCTTAGTGAAATATTGTAATTTTTTCAGAACTTTCATCGACTGGGCGCTCACGTGTACATATCTGGCGGCTCTATGCGTCTACATAGTGTTCATTGCCGAGAACTTCAAAGAGGTTTGATTAACATTTATTTTTTTAAATTTATATTCACGTTTTCTTGGATAAGAAAAAAGATTGAAGGTAGGTGTCCACATATTGGCATATACATTTCATGGTCTTTGTATAGAATGTCACGCATCGCATTTTCATTAAAAATAACAAGCTGGAATGCGCGGCTTCGCTCCCGTAGCATAATCTATACTTCTATACTAATATTATAAAGCTGAAGAGTTTGTTTTTTTAAAGCGCTGATCCCAGGAACTACTGATCCGATTAGAAAAACTTTTTTAGTGTTAGATAGCCCATTTATTGAGGAAGGCTGGACATCATTCCGATATTCCCACGGAAGCGAAGCCCTGTGGCGCAGCTAGTGTTATATAATTATATAATGTATGTTCTTCGACGGTAAGGTCCAGCGGTTCAGTAGATCTGAGCCTATTCATTACAAACTAACAAAGTTTTCCTCTTTATAATATTAGTGTAGATGAATCCAATGCTTACAAAACTATAATATATGTGGACGCCTAACATTATCTGATACTATCAATCAGTAGCAAATATTTTTTATTTATGTTTGACGTTTAGTTATCAAAATGATGTTTTTATTATGCTCCTACTATATTCCACAGTTTAAAAGGCACAAACTTTTTAAAAGTTAGGGGCTAACGATTAAGACCAATTTTCAGGACTTAGCTCTAATTTATAAAACCCAGCTTAATTTTGGTCTTTAAGAGATAATGGGGTTATATTTCACGCTAAAATGCCTCTTATAATTTAGGTCGACTGAAGCCTTTGGGCTAATCAGTCAAATAAATTCCGCTTAGCAAAGCGAAAAGGTGAAATGGGTTGGCAAAAATGTAAAAAAATGTATATTAGTGAAATTTTTGTTTAATTATACATGAATCACAGATAAGAAAATAAAAGGCAGATGGAGTGCGTAGAATTGTAACAATAATTAATTCAACATTTAAAATCCGCCTCTAAAATCAATTACTAATTTATTTATTAAATATCGAAAAAGATAAAATTGAGCTTTAATACATTTGTTATAGATTATAATCTATTGAACTACGGGGCACATCAAGTATTGTAAAAAGATCGTCAGAATATTATAAGGATCCCGTGAAAATATAAGCTCGCTTTTAATGCGAAATTTTTTTTTTAAAGGTTCGTCGAACAGAATTATTGATATCCCACTGACAATAGCACCGAATGTTATATTTGATGCAAAATATACTATTTTTGGTAGACGTTAAAAACTACACAATGCAATATAGCGAACCTAAGGTGTGATTTAAGGGTAATATTATGGTAGTATGATCATAAATATATTAAAGGTATATTAAAATTGAAAATCCATACTGTGTTTTCAATATTTTTAATTGTATTTTTAACTATGTAGCTTTGTTTTTTTTAAAAACTACGAAATGGAAATAACGAAATGAAAACATTTCCGATAAAATTTATAAGAATTTTTAGATTATAGTAGCTGTTCCCCGCAGTTGCATCCGCGTATACGTCCTATATCCCGTTCCCGTGGAATTTCCGGGATTAAAAGTATCCTATGTCATTCTCTTAGCCTTAAGCTAACTCTCTACGAATTTTCTGCCGAATTGGTCCAGTAGATCTGGAGTTTTAAGTACCTACCTTTGTACCTACCTTTTTTAGTCTTTGTTTTATATAGATATTTCTCTGATTTAGGTTATATGCTTTTCTTTCACTACACGAGTTCTAACTTTTCCCAATTCCAGGTTCTCGACGAATATATGCCAGAGTACAAGCTCTCCGTGGAGGCCTACTGCGCCCTTACGCTCGTCCCCCTGGTCCTCATATGCCAGATCCGCAACCTCAAGTGGCTGGTGCCCTTCTCCGCGATCGCCAATGTCTTCCTCGTGGTGTGCTTTGCGATCACCATGTACTACATCTTCTCAGACTTGCCCAGCCCGACTGATAGGGTAATGGTCGCGAGTGTGACTCAGTGGCCGTTGTTTATAAGGTAATTTTTTTTTCTTTAGTCGTGTAGCCATATTTTTTTATGACTGAGCAAAATAAAACGTTCCTCCTAACCGAATTTTGGCCACGGCAGCCAATCTCTACAGAGACCAGCCAGCTGCGCGGGAGATATTATAGTGTACGTGTGTGTCCGCAAGCACATGTGCACTCTCTATACCTTCACTCTCATAACCGACTGACTGACATGTCTAGAGAGAGATCAGGCGCAGGACTGACGGTTTTACGTGCTCTCCGAGCAAACAAAGGAGCGTATGGGTCACCTGATATTTTCATGATTGTAACTTTGTGCTTTGCTGTCCTTTGATGGGTGTATAGACTTTTATTTTAAAGGCCTCAAAAGTCCACTATAAATCGAAAATGCCAATGATAGAAGGTTATGAAAAGTTTTACCGTTCGAGGAAAGAAGTTGAGGGTAAAATGCACGCATGATGTAAAATTCCTGCCAAAGTGATAACTGAGTTAAAAATGACGCGTGAATAAGTAACATAAAAGTTTACCTTCAAAATGTTATTGTCAGATTCAAAAGAAAGACAAGGAATATTTGATGACTGGTATTTGACAATATAAAATCTTATATATAATACACTGTCAGATTCAATTGAAAGTCTGAGAATATAATATATATAAACTTTTTTTTTTTACTTTACTCCACGCAAATTTTGTAAGATCGCTGGATATTTTCAATGTCTGAATTGCACTTAAAACAATAATAGATACCTTTAATTTTATCAAAGAAATTATGATGTAATTATAAAATAATTTATTTATTAGAAACAGTTGTTACGCTTTTAACATTCCTATTTCTACCAAACAATAATAAAACTAATCAAGAAATTTAAAACGAGACTAAATTCCGATTTAAACTGAACATTCAAAGTGATTGCCCCGAAATACGCAGTGAAGCCGTAGATTAAATATAACTCAAAGTTTAATCTGAATTAAGAGAACTATTGACCCATTAAATAGGATTTTCGTTGAAAACCAAATAAATTGGTTCCTAGCATTAGTTTATAGATAAGATTTGTTCAAGAAGTATAGTTCTATTTCCGCTATTTCAGATAATCTGTAGAATATTGTTTCACGTGTTTGTATTGACTTGTATGTTAGAGACAAGTACAATAATTTCTAGGCATTTTATTATGTTGTTCTTCGCCTCTTTTTCACACGCAACGAAAATCCACGATGACTTCGCCGTATCAAGACACGGTTGTCAGTTGTATGGATCATTATGGCCTTTTCACACACTTTTTTGGCGAATTCATTGTTTATGTCGACAAGCAACACGTGACAACCGTGTCTACAGACAGCAAACTCACCATAGATTTTCAAACCACAGCGTGTGTACAAAGGCATTATACATTATCTGACACCAAAACAGTATTACATTTTGTGCTGACAGAAATAAAGCAAACAATCAACAAAATAAAACTTTATAGTTCACTCGATTACGTTTCATATAAAACTCACTGTTCTGGAACATTCCTAAATAACATTCCTTCCTCGTCTCAAAATAAAACGTTATCGTAATATAGTCATTATCAATACACGTTGTGTACTTCACAAGTTATTTTAGCTCAGAATAAATACGTATTTCAAAATATTTTCCGTCAAGGTTTTCTTCCACTAGACACCCTTTCTCCCTAGTCTTTAGAGGTCATCGTACAGACATTACGCTGTCTCTCCACCTACACTTCATTAGTTATTATATCTTCTACTGACGAAACTTAATAAAATAATCCGTAATAAGCACTACTTGTTAAAAGTATATTTTCCTAAAAAATACGTGGATATTATAGTAGGACAAAAGATCGTTTTGTCCCATAATATTACACAACAATTATTCAACATTTTTAGATATTTCGAACATTGGTGTCAAAAAAAGCGGTTACTTTAATAATTCTAATAATCCGACGCAGATAGCAGAATTTTATTTGAGGACTAAAGTATTTCTTAAATTTTTGATCTTGAATTTTTCGTTAAAACCACTAAATTTTTACACTTTCTTAACTTGATATTGTTTTAGTTTTATGGTAGTGACTACAATTTCTTCAGAATTCATATCAGAACAGATATACTAAAATTCCTTATAATTTCAGCACCGTAATCTTCGCGATGGAAGGCATCGGCGTGGTAATGCCAGTGGAGAACGAAATGGCCAAACCGCAGCAGTTCCTTGGATGCCCTGGAGTCCTGAACGTGGCCATGACCATCGTGATCTCGTTGTATGGGATTGTAGGCTTCTTTGGGTACATGAAGTTTGGTGACGACGTCAGAGGCAGTGTCACTCTGAATCTACCGCAGGATGAAGTGTAAGTTTTAGAACGTGATATGAGGTCATGAGAACTATAGTGGCCTTCCTTTTTTTTCTACAATATTGAGTGTATTATTTTATCCAGTTACAACAGATCTTCTTGAAACCTTTACCCTAAAATTGACCATGCTGCTATCTGGTGAATATTCGTTGTATCAGTTTGGGATTACCCTGGTTCTGTCAAGATTGTCTATTTTAACTGGAAAATTAAAAGACTAAATTTTGCATAAAAAATAATTAGGTCACTTTATTGTTGGACATAATGTTACGATAATATATAGCCTTCCTCGTTATACAGTCTATCTAACTCAAAAAGTAGTTCCAGAGATTATAACACTTATAAGACGAGATCTGCTGGACTAAATCGGCAGAAAAATCGTAGGGAGATAACTTAGGACCAGGAGAATGGACATAGAATACTTTTAATCCCGGAAATCCCCAGGATGAAATCACAGGTCACAGCTACTTATAAATAATTTTACGTAAATATTTTTCTAACATCTTTCAGGCTAGCTCAAAGCGCAAAGATCCTCATGGCGTTGGCAATCCTCTTCACCTACAGCCTGCAGTTCTACGTGCCCATGGAGATGATCTGGAGACAGCTGGAGCACAAGATCGCCGTCAAGTACCACAACTTCACACAAATTAGTATTAGAACTACTTGTGTTATTGGATCTGGTAAGATGTTTTTAACATAACTGAACAATTATTATAGGTGTGCTATAAAGTTTGACCGGTGTAGTAACGTGGCGCTGGATGGCCTGAAGCCTTTCTCATAAACCTGCCTATTATAATCAGAAATAGTCTTTCAAATCCATCTGGTAGTATTTTAAAATCTGTACAATATAATATTTGAAGTGATATACTAATATTAGATTTTTACTCTGAGTGATGCGATTTCTTTAAAAGTAGTAGGCATCAGCTATCTCACCATGTTCTTGAGTTTACAAGATTATCTATTAAAATTTGAAAAGAAAACCACTCACATAACTACGCGTAACCTAGTATAGTATTATATTATCTGTGGCGTAACACAATGGAACGGTCATAACATTTGTATTTGTTTTGCTGAACATTTAGTAACATTTAAAATTTCACCATAAAATAGTCCCAATAGACTTATAATAAGACTCAAATCTGCTTGCTCTAACCTCATTATCATCCACAGTTGCACTCGCCGCTGCGTTCCCCGACTTGGAACTCTTCATCAACCTCTGCGGGGCCATCTTCCTCTCCAGCCTGGGCCTGCTCACGCCAGCCATCGTCGACACCGTCCACAAGTGGGACAGGGGCTTGGGACCTTTCAAATGGATTCTCATCAAGAACATCTTCATTGCTATGATCTCTCTCGTCGCGTTGTTCGCTGGTTCCTACTCCTCCATCAACGGCATGATCAAGAAGTTCAACGAACCAGATATTGTGATGAATGTGACAACTGTTTTAAATGACACATTGACGCTATGATATTTAGTATAATACTTGGACCGTCTAGAGATTATATATGTAAAGGGTACAAATTGGTTTAATTATAACAAGCGAGTATAGAGTGACAGCAATTATCTTGAGCACTAAATTAGTAGATACAAAAATATTTTAACTATTGGAGAAGGATTTCAGCTCAAGATTTATGGCATGAACTATATTTTAGATATTTGTTATTATTTTGTGACGCATGCTGAATTTGCATATACAGAACAAATTATTGTAATTTATACAATTTATACAATTTATACAATGCAAGGTACTAAGAATATTATCGTACCATAACACGATGAATATTTCCATCGGGAAAATTGTTTGATAAACTTTAATTTTATAAATATAGACACGGCCATTAGATTAAGGAATAAGTACAAAAGTATGAGCTTTTGAATATTTACGCAATTTTTTTTATGTATATAGGTCAAAATTTTATACATTAATAGATTGAATTATATTACAAAGTCTAGACGACTCTAAAGTGGTTATGAAATTGTATTTGGCAAGCTTATCTCATGGTTAATATGACAGAAAATTTATGTTAATACAATTACAAAACCTACATATACTTTGACAGAAAAAGGAAGGAATAGTTGTTATTTGAATTTTATTGAATCCAATTGATATTATAAGTAACAAAAAAGACATTAGACAAAACCACGACGATCGAAATAAAAAAGTGGTTCAAACAGCACTTCATCACAGAATTTAAATTAGTTAATCCCCAAGGAAACCTTTTATTACGTATTAATATATACGTAGCTTGAATATTACAGTTATTTCTAATTTGTAACAAATAAGATTAGTATTTGGAGGCTGTGTGGAACTTTATTGTATATTTAAAACCTAAAACTATACACATACACTGTGTGTACTATAAAGAATAATATATAGTAGTCATATTTAGTTTTACCTTTCCTTTACTATTTTATATTTCCTTCAACTGAGTTGAACATTATTTTACTATACTTATTTTTTATTTATTATACAGTTTTATTTATATTGTAAGCTTATATATTCTGTACTAGATTTCGTCTCTTAATAATCTATTTTACTACTTTCTTAATAATCTATTTTACTAATTTTAATGTATGCCTCTTATGATCAATCGGCAAACATAGATAGATTTTTATACTTGTGCCTAAAATATTTCATGTTTCCAGTTTCATTACTAAAGACAGACAGTGAAAACGACAAAAGGTATTTTTATCTGATGAATCATAAATTTCTATAGAAGGAGTTTACTTTTCATCTTGACATGAATTTATTTCAAATGACTTATTAACGTTGTAGGAAGTACAGAGTAGCACTCTCATTTGTCAATACGGCATCCATATTACAAAAGTGTAAATATAGAAGGTTATTTTTAAGTGACTTCAACAAAAAGGAGGTTCTTAATTCGACCATTTGATTCGTATTTTTTATATTATTTAATGTATGTTACCGCATTTCTCTGACATTTATGGACCGGTTTAGAAAATTATGTTTGCATGCAAAAGAGTAGAATCAGTATGGTCCCAAAATATTTGGTTCAAGTCTGATCCACGTGGAAACTGTTCTAAGGAACTCCACGAAAATCAACAGAATAAGCTCTGCGATTAAGTTTTAATTATGTTTATACTAATTAAATTTTCATCCTGAGACTGATTTGGGACTAGCTCTGATATTGAAGGTTAGTACGTCACTAAAAATTGAATAATAATATTGTTTTAACCTTTAATGTATTATAAGGATTTTTGGCAAAAGGTTAATATTAAAAATTCATGTTTCATAACTGCCGTACAGACAAATGAACAAACGAACACAGACGTTAGCGTTTTACAAATTTATGAATCGATTATGAAATCGTTGACTATTGCCATATTGTTACAATCTCCGTTCATTTTATCACCCCGTATATGTAAAAGATAACCACGGAATTGTTTGGAATGTGATATTTAATATAGTTTAGTTATAATTTGTGAATAAATAAATACTTACGTGTTATTTTACTTTTTTATTAAACCTGAAATAAATAAAAAAACACCATCTAATCCCAAACAAAACCATCTTGTATTTTGGAAGCTAGAAAACTAATAGACATACTTAAACATAATTTATTTGTAAATACATACTATAGATAAATGAACAAAAAGAAGACAATTACAATGTTCATCACATAATTTTCTACTACTGGGGATCGAACCCACGTCCGCCAGTGCAATAGACCATTGTCATATCCACTGCATCATTCGGGTCGTCAAAATATATTTCTCAAAATGAATTCCTATTGAGTCCTATTGAGGCTTCAAGGCCAATAATAATCTGATCTAACCGAGATTATTTAAGCCCAAATCTAAATCAAATCGTTTATCGAATAAAAAATATTTTTCAACCAAAACTTTTTGTTTCCGATCGTGTTTGTATATTATAAGGAGGAAAGATTTGATGTTTTTTTGTTTTAAATTGAATGGTTCAGAATTACAGTATTAGAAAAATTCCTCAACCATTGAAATCCTACATTATCCCTGATAAACATAAGACTATATTGTTATAGCGTGCTATATACATATATGAGCGAAGCCGTGCGGTACATTTGTTTAAAATAAAATCCTTGTACAAATACATAAAACCAATGAAGGTAGTGAAACTCGAAAATAATATATAAGGAAAACTGAACACCCCTTATAAGCCTCATTTACAACTTTCGCCAAGCTCATAAGCTATTTGTAATTAAATAGACCCTTAACTAAATCTCCATTATGTTAATCAGAATACATCTCGTCAATATAATATTCCTTACGTATACTGTGCAATTAAAGAAGTTATTGCTCGGCTAATAGCGATGGGCTTTTAATACTAGATGGCTTAGTATTAACAAGGAATTTTGGGTTCCGTAGACAAAAATTATTGGTTCCTTTTTTTTCTTCAATAATATGCGTAAGCAAGTACCTTTAGTAATTTTTTGTTTTAAATTTAAATGGCATGATGATATCGTTATTAACATAGCTATAACAGAAGTATGTAGGACAAACATAACATAATAGGAACAACAATAGGGGAGAGACGAGACTTACTAGTCAGCGTATGGATATTCTGGTCCCGTGGGAGTCCCGTGATTAGTAGTAGCCTACATGTTATGCTGAATCCTTACCTATATGAATACAAAGTTTTATTTCAATCGGTTCAAACGTATATACTCACAAACTTTCGTATTTATAATATTAGTAAGATTCGGTCACGTCAGAAATCAACCTTTTACCTTGTAATGTATTATATAATATTACAAGGTAAAAGGTTTCTCCCCACTCACCTATTATATAATATGAACATTTAATATAGGAGGGTGCCTTGAGGGTCATTCATTCAAAGTTTATGGTTATGGTTTTAGCTACATGGTCTAATGAAAATCGTCAAGGGTGCATGGTACATGCTCTCAAGGTCCTCTGACTATTACTCTATCGGCGGATGCGACGGCGGTGTGTTGCGATTAGTCTATCGGCTTAATAACGGCAATCAGAGAATTCTGCCTTTTGCTGAAGGAAAAGGAGTGAAGTCATACAGAGGAACTGCCGAAACCGCGCAAGGGTAGACCTACTCTTTCTTGCATAAAAGAGAATCTAAGCAATCAATCAATCTTCAGCCAAGAAGGCCAATCTCAACAGAGATAACTAGCCAGCTGCGTAGGAGATATTATAGTGCACAAGTGTATGCGCGAACACAGGGGCACTCTCTATTCCTGTTATTCTTATAACCCGATGGGACGGCAGACCGACACAACTGAAAAGAGATCAGGCGCAGGCAGATCTTAGGATACATATAACTGAAATGGCCAAACATATTCGGGTCCATGTAATTATTGATAAACCTATGAGAAATTGAAAATGAAACAAAGTAAGAAGCTTCGTTAACATTTGCGGAACCCTTAAATTAATACCGTTTAAGCCCATCCTAACTGACTTGCTTTTTATGATCGCAGAAATGCACGTAGTAAATTGCATTCTATTTTAACTTACATTACTTTTATTTCATTTTAATTATACTTGAAAACCCCGGTTCTGATAGGATTAAATGTCTGATAAAGTTTAAAGGATTTATATACATATCTAAGTGATAGATAAGAACTGCCTCTCGTCTAGTGCTTGCATATTGGTGTATATACTATGTATGTATGTATTGTATGGGTATGTTTTATTAGTATATGTTTGGAATTGTCAGAAAAAAAAATTAATAATAGTCCTGCGTCAGAAAGCTGTAGGTGTTCGTAGAGCCTTGTGGCTCGGAATACCTCCTGCACAGGTATGTCTAGTCTCTGTTGTGATTTACCGCCGTAACTTGATTTTAACTCGATTTGAGGAACGTTTTAATAGGTAATAGCCACTTAGCTAGAAAATCGGTCAATAAACAATTTTTTCCAATCTCAAATGAACAGTGAGTATTCAATAAAGTTCCTGTGGGAATGATCCTTTTTGATATAAATTAGTTACACTTCAACATAGTAAAAAAGTTTTTCATTAAAATCAGTAGTGTCAGAGATATACAAAAATGAAGGTATAGGTAAGGATATAATTATATGAAAAAGACAGTTAAATTTTTGACAAAACGTTTATTGTAAAGATATCCCTCTGCAAAGTGGGTAAACAACCATTAAAGTATATCTCGAACATTTTACGGGTACGCAATATTACATCTTTTAACAGCCCCATCCTTTAACGGTATTACCAATAAATTTACCGTTCATATTAACATAAGAAGCCAAAACAAATTTGCCCATACAATTTGAAAAATTATGTTATTGTCTTGAAACGGTACGTTAAAAGGTACTGCGCAAATCAAATAAGATCAAAGTCTTTTTAGGATTAACAAAGCATGCGGATCATCTGATATGTGTAACGCTCTATGTATGTATGTAATATGTATAATTAAAATCCTAGTCAAAGGTTGCCTGGCAGAGATCGCTTGCAGCGATAAGACCGCCTTTTTAGACTTCTATCTATGTAAAATAATTTTTAGTTATAGGTATATTTTTTATTTGGTGAAAAAATTGCTGCACCGATTTCAAAAAATTTTGACATTGAATTGGTGACATTGGCTATATGTACATTATAGGCTATAAACATTATGCCACTTGGGCGAAGCCGCGCGGAACACCTAGTAATATTTTTGACTAGATGTGCCCCGCGGTTTCGCCCGCGTATATAGCCCGATCCCGTGGGATTTCCGGGATTAAAAGTATCCTATGTCATTCTCCTGGTCTTAAGCCTTCTGCCTACGAATTTTCAGCTAAATCGGTTCAGCCGTTCTTGAGTTATAAGTGGAGTAACTAACACGACTTTCTTTTATATATATGTATAGATTTTTTTGACAAATTTGTTTCACAACAAAGTGTCAAAGTATCAAGTCTTTTTAACTTTAATTCCGCATCAATTGGCCCACAAGTCTTTGAAACATTTTGTTCTAACTTTCGGCCATGTCTTCTTTTATTTGATAATTAAATAAAAGAGCCTTAATTCGATCCTTAGCAGGGTAGCATACTTTAAAACTTTTTTAATATCCTTACCGTATTTTTAGTAAAGAGATATTATATCCGTAATTATTTATAGCTAAAGATTTAGATTTAAAGATAACGTTTGTCTGTTTTGTTTGTTTGTTTCAACGTGCTTATCTCACGGAGTGTTAATTCGATTTAAAAAAACTTCACATAACAATTTTGTAAAATAGATCTATTATAACATTATCTGTGCAACATGAGCGAAGCCGCGCAGAACTACTAGATAAAAATATTCAATTTATACGAATTCAAATTCAAATTCAAATTTGAATTAGTGTAGTATAAACATTATTAGATACACCATCAATTCGTGATGTTTTCCCTATTTCTTTGACTAGTTGTGTCCTGCAGCTTTACCTTCATAGTATATAAAGAAAGAAAAAACATTTATTTGGCATAAAGACATGACACAATACATATATGATAATGAAGTATAGCAATTAGTATCATGCTAAATAGCCTTTCTCATGCCTTTCGTGATTATAAAGAGGACATAGGATACTTTGTTTCCCGGGAATCCCACGGGAACAGGTTATATACGCGGGTGATACCGGGCAGTAGTTTAATTATATTTGCAAATAGGTTAAACTGACGCAGACAACAGGAAAAAATCCCGTCAATCAGAACGAAGCGAAAAACTACTTTTTTCTTCATTATCATTGTTTAAACTGCAATTAAAAACGAGAAGCGGCGTCGGTCCATTACTATTGTTCGATTTAATTTTCTATCAATTAAAAAAGAAGGGCGTATATTATTTCATTATGTAGTTATGGCACCTTGAAGATAATGATTCATATGGCGTTTATATTGTTATGTTAATTGTTTGGAAAGTACTAAGGTTATGACCAACTTTTAGTTAGGCCGAGTTAAGGCATAGAGGTTATTTTACGGCCGTTTTCAATATTCTATCTATCCCTTGCTTACTAAAGTCAGGCAAATCTATTTACACTTAATTTGATTTCAATATGCTGTCGATAGATAGCCTTTGTTATGACTTTTGACAATCAAATGTCATTTAATCTAAGGTCATCAATCCATAATCTTTGATACATTATTGAAAACGGCCGTTAACCAACATAGGGTAGGTTGGTACTTTGAGGGGTAGGTGGGTTTTTTTATACCGCAATAAATAAATATTTGACCATATAGTTTCACCTGGTGGAAAGAGATAACACGGTCGAGGATGGAACATACTTCTTTATGTAATGCCTATTCACACTAACCTAAAATTTATTATATATAGGTACTGCATAAATTTATACGCAAATTACTTTGAGAATGTTTTTCGGGATAAAAGGGAACCTTGGTCGTTTACCGTATTCCCAGCTCCTGAATATATACAAGGTGTCGCGTATTGAGTAGATAATATGGTATGAGCAGATGGAATTATTACGGTTCAGAAAAATATATTTAATTATAAATATGTTCAATTATTATAATAATTTGGAACTCCTATGTTATCTATACAAAATTATAACGTTCACGTATAGTAAAACCTAACTGGAATGGCGCAGTGGTTGTGGCAATGGTCTAATGCGCCGGAGGGTGTGGGTTCGATCCCCACGAGATGATGTGATGATCATTTTAGTTTTCTACTGCCTGGATGTTTTTCTATCTATAGTATATGTATTTAAAAAAAGTATGTTTAAATATGTCTATCAGTTATCTAGTTCACAGTACAAGCTTTGCTTAGTTTGGGACTTGATGGCGTTTTGTATAATGTCCCAGAATATTTATCTATTTATTAAAAGGTCAACAAAAGATTTATATTACTACAACAGCATCTGCTCCTGCGGTCTTGCGTAAAGTTTTTGCCCAAAACAAAATTACCAGCCTTATATGCCAGCTTCTTGTGCCGTGTGGCGACGGGTAAGACTACATATGTCGCCACCCCATTTCTACCCGTGGGTCGTAAGAGGCGACAGAGGGTAATTCTGCTGAATTACATCTTCAGCTTCAAAAGAGTGGGAGCCGAGCATTTCATGATTGGGCCAAGCTCGCACCGGTGTAATTACCACCCCCCAGCAGAAGACCGGCGTGAAGCAGTACTGCACTGTGTTTCGTACGGTGAGCGGGTATCCGGAGGCCTGAATTCTCATCACATTCCTATCCCGTCCTGTTCTACTCCTTTCCCAACTTTCTATCATCAATTCTCTCCTCTTATCCCCTCCTCTTCCTTCAAGCTGGCAAGGCATTTGTGACAGTTTTCTCACTTAACATCAGGTGAACTGCATGCTCCACTTGCCCGCTGTTAAATAAAAAAAGCTTAATTTACGTTACGGAATAATTAATGACACATATTATAATTCAAATATTCATGTACACGATATTGTTCTATGTATAAGTACATTGAACGAGAATGTACATTGTAGGAAGCATGAAGGTCTTAGAAGGGAACAGGAATTTCAAATTGATTATAATCATATTGTATAGCAGTATTGCGTGTTGGTTTAGATTTTAATAATTATTCGTTGAAACTATATTTGTATATTTTGTAAATTGATCTCAATAGCTATGTATTTATTTATTTACTAATTCAATTAAAGAGTTGCCACCAATTAAATTAATTAACATTGCAAAGTAATTATAAAACATAATAAAAATATAAACATCCAAAACAAAAAAAAATATAAACACTTCTTTTTAAAAAAAAAATTACATAGGAACAAAACTAAGTATAGTAATAAAAAATAAAAATAAAATAATAATAATATGAAGTCTTACTTCTCTTATCAATTCCCACAATACCAACTTAAGCATTCATACGTCTCGCTCACAGAAATTCAGGTATACAGATAATACTTGCTATGTTAGTGAAAACATGAAAAATATTATTTTAATTAGGGACCGGCGTCCCCGACCCGTTTGTCCAAACTCTTATCCTTAAAACCAAAATTCTTTTATAATTGATAGATTGTATTGTGACTTCTTGGTGGAAATGCATTTTAAGTATTGAATTAAAGACTTTTTTACACTATTTCCACTATTTAATATAAATAGTGGAAATAGTGTAAAAAAGTCTACACTATTTACACTATTTCCACTATTTAATATAAATAGTGGAAATAGTGTAAAAAAGTCTTTAATTCAATACTCAAAATTCTTTTACGGTATCCAAATTCTTTAGATACCATAATATAGGATATTTTTTGACAATTTTAGATTAGACTATCATTATCGTACTGGTTGGATAACGGTTATTTTAATGATATTTACAGTTTTCACTTTTAAATATGTCTTGATTCACCATCTCTTATCAATTTAATTAAAAAAAAGCAACTGCAAATTTTAAATATTATCTATTCGTTTATAACATGGGCCAATAAACAGATGTTTGTTCTTACAGGGTACATGGAATAAGCCTTTTATACAACATCGAATAACCCCAAAAGAGCTCTAGGGAATTACATATTCAGCAATTTGCTTTGGTTATAATTAAGGTTTATTATTATTTCTAGTCAACGTTCTGTACATTCAAATTCAAGTCTCCCACATCCCGAATGTGAGCTGTAACCACCAGTGAAAACCATAATCTCAATGTATGGATTAACTGTATGGCATGTGTTAGAGAAATCGCCCGCACCCTAACGAATGCTAACGACCCATGTAAATGCGCAGTAAATGTGAATGACTAATGTGTTTTAAGGTGAGGCGGTAAAAGTTTTAAGTTTGTATGATATGAAGTAATTGTGCTTCATGATTAATTTTTACTTCATTTTAAAACCCTTGAAACCAAAAATACGTCAAAATACATATAAAAAATGTATCTACTATTAGGAAGCAATAAAAGTTAAGGACACGTTGAATAACAAATAATAATCGTGGAATTGTACTCAAATTTAATTTAATATTGCATTATGTAAAATATAAAATTCTGAATTATCTATACATATAATAAAACGGAAATTAGGCCATTTCTGTACATTGATTTCATTTTGAGAATATTTGCTTTGTAATATGGATGTTTTATAGACCCCAAAACAATGGTGAGTATTTTTCTCTGTCTGTTTTTAGATGCGTCAATCACGTAAAAACCCCTGGACACGATTGACAAAATTTTATAGTATGGTAAAAGGCAAATAGTTTGTTTGTTAATTTTTTTGAAAAAAATAGTTTTTAAGGGTGGCACTCCATACATGTAACGAAAAAATAATTCGAATATATAATTAAATGAAAATAAATAGTTGACAAGATATCCGCTTCCTAAGCCGTAAAAAATGTCATATCGCCTATACGCTCTTCGAAAATTCCCACAGTAGAAAAAAAATTGCAGCCTACGCGAGTGAAGCTGCGGGCAGTTCTAGTTACCTAGTTCAAAATATATAAAACAGTCACCACACTTAGTAATTCTCAATTATTTAAATTTAATAACTATAATAACACGTGAAGTTGCCATTCAAAACAGGTTCACATGTAATATAATTATTTTAATTTGATGCATATCACAAGACTTTACGATAACTAAAAATACAAAAGTTCTGGTAGTCATTCGGGGGTTTACTTATTCAACCCTTTTAAATATAATTTTATTTGAATTAGTTCCTATTTTGGAGCTAAAACCTTTTCTATTTTAATGTATCAAGAAAAAAGAACCCTATTACTAAGCCTCCAATGTCTGTCTGTCTGTCTATCACTATGCATTATCTTTTTAGCCGTAATAGCTAGAAAACTGAAATTTCCACAAATTATCTATGTATTTCCATTGCGAATTTCAAAAAAGGGTTTTAGAAGGTTAATAACACATACTTACGCCTTCACGAATCATTTTACTCTCATTCAGACTTTTTTTTACCTAGATCCACGTATGAGCCATATTTTTTATTCAAACTTTTATAAAAAGGTCGTAAGAGTAGTTTCAACTCAAGATAATTTTAACTCTATAACAATTAAGACTATTGTATCCCTAAACAGTTAAAATTCGTCATGCTATTATTTCAATCACCAATAATAGTCCAATTAACGTTGATCTAATCAATCGATTGTATTGAAGCCCTTACCATGGGTTAGAAAATAACCAATCGAATGTAGTTTTAATTTTCTTTTTTGGGACTTTTTTCTGTGTTATTGACCCTTATTAAACCTGATTCTCCTATCGTTGAATGTTTGGATGTTTGCTGTTTGTTGTGTCAATGACGTGACAACTACTTTACGGATATTGATGAAATTTTGGTACACAGCTATAAGCTGGTTTGCAATATATTGATAATATAAAACTAATAACTAAATACTTAAAATGTACGTTATCTCATTATATCACGTGAGTAAACGTTAGGTCGCATATCATCACGTCGTTGTATTTCTACATTTACCATAACAGTACGTTTAAATATACAAGAGTATAAGTATATGGCCAATCTCAGAAGGGACTAGACAATTACCCGCAATCCTTACTTTCATAATCCAATGGGATTGCAATCCAATACGATGGGAAGAAGATAGAGAGCAGGACCGAAGACTTTACGTACTTTCCAAGGCACAGGGGTGTACCAACAGCGTCAACTTTGCGACTCAAGGCTATTGATATTTTTTTATTAGGAAATTCCCAATATTTTTATGCCTCACCTCGAATGTGAACCCTGCAATGCAAATGCGTATATCTATTGAGATCACATACATACTTTTTTGTAAATACATACTATAGATAAATTAACACCCAGACAGTAGAAAATTACAATCACATCATAATTTTTTACTTGTAGAGATCGAACCCACGCCCTCTGGTACAATAAACCATTGCCTCTGGGCCAAGCGGGTCGTCATAGTAAGGGTACAGTTCAACTTACGCTGGTCTTCTCAGGGTGATTGTCAACAAAGCTGTTTACACCAATGTTTTGCAAACCGGTGCGGCGTGCGCACGCGTCGATTCGTACACAGTGATATGCTAGTTACGTGTTCAGTGTTGTGATAAACGGAATTTTTTTATTTGCAAGTATTTTAATATTACGGTTTTAAGTGCTTCAGAGATTATAAAATTAATTAATAAATTAATCCTATAAAATTACTAATAATGATATAAATTAATTATATTTAAGTTGAAAACAAAAAATATTATTTTCACAGTTTATTTTGTGTATTTTTTTTATTAAATTGTTTTAAAATCAATCTAAGCTAATTAGACGTATAAACAAAACTGAAATTAAAATTCCGCTCATATACTTCAAATTGATTCATAAATAGGAAATAAAATATGTATTTATTGCGGGATCGTAATGTGAATCAGATATAAAAGGTCTGGGAAATCTTACACATTACATTATACGGGCTTATCTGATTTAAAATTCACAGAGATACCTTATTAATATGCTTTTCATAAAATTAATCCCATATTTCCCACTCACGCCAAAATTATGGTAACATTTCTGAGTTAATTTGGGAATAATTTACAAATTCGTTGAATACTTTTTGTGTGGTTACGTAAGATATAAAAACTAGATTATTAGGCAATTGATAAGATTTTTATAAAAGAAACAATCGCATCATATAAATATAAACAAACTTGAAAATTACTTTCACTGTTATATAATATATATTATTATTTAAATGGATTCCATCTATTATCTCATAAAAATAAAAATTATGCTAATGATGCATTTATTTAAATTATAATATGTTTTAAATGCATGCCATGTGTTCATAATTTATATATCTTTTATCTTTTTACTTAAACACCTGTTATATATAAGCATTTTACTTACATACCTATTCTATTAATTACAAATAATCTTAAATTATTCATAAATTTCACTCTTTTAACCGAAAAAAACAAGTCTTATCAGTTTGACATGTGTGTAACAATGTAATATGGTTGTTTAATTTATTTAATAACATTTGAGTATATCTTTGAGGCTTTAACACATATTATAAATTCTTACTTTCGTAAATGTAAATTCGCGAGTACATAATATACATAATTATATCGAAAACGGATCATTTCGATCGATCATTTTATAATTTAATTAAGGTGCACGTACACAAGACAGAAGTCTCATTAAAATCGGTCTAATAGTTACGTAAATATAGCTTCGTAAGTTAATATATTATATTAAACTAGCTTTCCGCCCGCGGCTTCGCACGCGTGGGCTACTAATTTCTGTATTTTTAGAGGAGCACAACAAAAGTTTAAAAAAATTACGATCGCATATATGTCCATATATGCGCATGTCTATCTTTTTTTTTATAATCTTCTATGGAAATAGGTTTGACCAATATCTCACAGAGCGCGCGCCTCTTCAAAATACAGAAAATTTAAGCCTACGCGAGCGAAGCCGCGGGCAGAGAGTTAGTTATTTTTTGAAGGTTTTTTCAGGATTCATTGAATGTTTTAACGTCTTAATCTATACGTTAAGAGTATAAAAAGGCATGTCCGCCGACCAAAATCTCACATTGTCACGTGGCATGACATTTTCACGACTTTAGAAGCATATTTCTCAAAAAATATTTATTTTAGCAGAAAACGCATTTAGAAACCTCGATATTATTTTTAAAGACCTTTCCAATGATACCTCACTCAATGATGTATTCGCAAATTTATTTTTTTACCCTCCGTTTACATGTATGGAGAGCCACCCCTAGAATATTTTTTTTAATAAAATATAGCCTATAAGTTGCACCTAATATTGGTCTATCAGCATGTGGAATTTTATAAAAATCTGCCCTGTGGTTATTCCGTGATTGACGCACATACAAACAGATAATCAGATAAACAGACAAACAGACAAACAGACAAACAGAAAAAAAAATTTTTAACCATGGTTTTGGTATCTATAGAACATACATATTGCATACCAATTACTCTTTTTTAAAAATATTCAATGTACAGAAATGGTTCGGTTACTGTTTTATTATATGTATAGATTAATATAAATTCGGCAATTACGGTTAAACCGTCTACTTTTATAAAATACAATATTAACATTAGCTAAATATTATATTCTACTATTAAATATACCAGGCTAATGACTTTGTCCCCTTATACCAAGAATACAGTTATTTCAAGATATTAAAAACGCATTATATTATTAATGAATTAAAACAGATTTTAATGATCGTATTCATAAAGGCACGGTCTCATTGGAAGCTATTATTTATATTACATATTTAGTTAATCTATTATTATTATTTAATTGCCTATGAAATTGCTTGACCTTCTCTTACGGCCGTTTTCAATAATGTATTAAAGATCATGGATAGATTGTAATCTCAGATTATATGACATTCGACTGTCAAAAGTCATAGCAAAGGCTATCCGTCGACAGCATATTGAAATCAAAGTAAGTGCAAATAGATAGATTTGCTTGACTTTAGTAAGCAAAACAAGGGATAGATAGAATATTGAAAACGGCCGTTAGTAACCTATATAATCCCTGGTGACCATAATTTATACATATTTAATCATGAAAAAAGTAGTTCTTCTTCTCGGGTCAATGACATCACAAGACATCCGTTTGCATCTGATGTCATCGTGGTAGGAGGATTAGCGAATCAGCTTAAGATGGAAATCGGTCCAGGATGCGCTGGACGTAATTATATCAACCGAAAACGCCACACCGGAGGCTCCTTCTGTGCACCTCCAAAAAAGTAGATGCAAGCACAAGAAAAACACTTGATACAGTAAGCTTATAAGAAAAATGTAATGGTTTAGATCACAATTAATTTGAATAGTATAATTCAAATTGCATTACACATAGTTTAACTAATGGTCGATCGTTATATTTGCGTAATCGTTACAAAAAATAAAGCTAACAATATTTTTGTCAAATATCACGGTAGCTAGTCTTAAAAAAATCTGCGTAAGAAATACTTTAATAAAAACTAAAGTATACATATGTGTATTCTTCGTCTATTCATATTTTGGACCCAAATCGGAATCGCGTCGTCACATAAGTAATACAACGTGTTAACCATTCAAATAAGAAGGCAGTTTCCTTTAACAAACAATTTTAAAACTCTACAAAAGGCTTAATATATTACAATATTTACTAATGAATACTACATAAATTATAATAAGGAAGAAACTAGTAAAAAAGTTCTTTTTAAATCTTTTTTAGTGTGCCTTATTTGTGGTCGTCATTCTTAAATCATTATGATAAGAATATAAGGTATGTTGCTTATATGGGATTCATCTTAATAGCAAAAAATTCCGCTCATCAATATTTCAACAAATTCAATCAAACTAGGGCGCGCTTTCTTCTGATGACACACTGCATTATTTCTTAACTTATTCGATACTATTTATTTATATTTTATTAATAGAATGGTTACAAACCACTTACACTATTCATACCATAACTTTACCATTCAAATAACTTGGTTGCTCATTTGTCGGTACGGTAGCTAAGTCTATGTAAGGTTATTTGGAAGTCCTAAGCCCTAAGTCTGAAAATTGGGGGTGTTGGGACACCCCCGTGCCTCGGGGAGCACGTAAAAACGTTGGTCATGCGCCTGATCTTTCTCCAGTCGTGTCGCACTGCCGTCAGATTATGAGAGTGAAGTAATAGAGAGTTGTGTTTGCGCATATACTTATGCACTGTAAAATTCATGTGAACCTGGCTGACCTCTGTTGAATTTCGCCACCATCACTGCTATCAATCGGGGAGGCATTTATTTTATATTATTTCGAACTCTCAGAATAAAAATAAGCAAATAGCAATATTCATGCGCCAGCAGTTATACCTCAACAATTATTATTAGGAAGTTGTAAATATCGTCCAAAACGGAAATGTGCAATTCAAGATTTGTAAGTCATTTCATAGTTTGAGCGTTTGTTTTAAGACTTAAAATAACATGTCATACCACAGAGAACAAGAAATTTCTAAAGTCTTAGCGTAAGCGGGCATGCAAGGCAAGTACCTACCGCACGCGGGCGGCAGGTTCAAGGGGGCAAATCGAGCCAATTTCCATGGGACAGGTCACGCGTCAGCCCCATCTTGATTTTTAGAGCTAAAAATGCCGCTCCGTTTGTATTGCACGAAGGCGACCAAATAGCTAGCGACGGGCCTGAGCCTTGGCTAATGTAATGTTCTCTATTATTATTATTATTTATTATTAATACGTTCGGCATTAAATGATGTTCCGACTAATCAGTCAGTAGACTTATGGCCGTTTTCAATAATGTATCAAAGATTATGGATAGATTGTTATCTCAGATTATTTGACGTAAGATAGACAAAACATCCGTCGGTAGGATATTGAAATCAAGTGCGAATGGATCTATTTGTCTGACATTAAGTAGAACAAGGGATAGATAGATGAAAACGGCCGTAAGTGGATATATTTTTTTAAACAAAAGATTAGTGTAAGTAAAAGTAGTCATTAAAGTACTTAAAAAAAACACGCCCAAATATTGATAGCCCGCTCGTTTTTTGGGAAATCAGCTAAAATAGTTTTTGGAGCCAATAACAACAGCGTGTCATTTGAAAAAACTACACTCGAAAAAAACATACTGTATCAACGGTTTTATTATAAACGACTAGCTGTCTATAGTCGTTCCACCCGCGCATATTTCCCGTCCCGCGGGAATTCCGGGATAAAAACTTTGTCCTTTTTCAGGTTTCAAACTATATTTGTAGAAAATTTCATCCAAATCGGTTAATTGGTTTACGCGTAAAGAAATAAAAGAGAGATATATATATAATACGTGAAATAGCAGTAAGTAAAATCAAGTAAGAAACGGAAATCCGCAAACCGCTATCAAATAATCGCTGGCCTAATCTTGCAATGATATTTGCGAGATTGCATTACATCAGATGAAATATTATATCTGCTTTATGTAATAGTTCGCTTTCAACGTTGAACTCGTTGTATGTGAAGATTTGGTTTTAATTTTATAATCGTTACTAATAATATAAATGCGAAAGTAACTCTGTCTGTCTGTCTCTTGTTCTCGCCAAACTACTGAACCGATTTGGATGTAATTTTGTACAGAGATTATTTCAAATCCTCGACAGGATAACTGTTTTTTGGAAATCCCCCGGGAACGAGATATACCTGGGTGAAACAACATGGCACAGCTAGTTTATCAATACAAGTAAGCGTACAAACATTGCATGCCGATAAAAATATTTTTATTTTCTTATATTTTTCTCAAACTTTAATAAGATTAAAGAACAAACAAAGGTTTTCGGTATCGGTAAATCAATGAATTTATTTCCAAATATAAAGCCACAATAGGCTCGCAAACTACCCGAGCCTCTCGGTTCTATACGCTTAGTAGGGCAGCTGCTGCATAACATCTTCAGCAATAAAAGAGTGGGATCCGAGCATTGCACGATTGGGCCAAGCTCGCACCGGGAAATTACCACTCCCATAGCAGAAGATCGGCGTGAAACAGTATTGCAATGTGTTACGTACGGTGAGCGGGGGCCCGGAGGCCTGTATTCCCATCCCTTTCTCTCCCACCCTGTTCTACTCCTCTCCCAATTTACCATCAATCATCCTCTCCTAATCCCCTCCGGTTCCTTCAAATGCGTGCCGAAAACGGAAAAACCACTCAGTGTATTTGTGTCTAAAAGAAGACACAGAACTAATTTTCAGTGGTTCCCAAATTTAAGCTGGCAAGGCGTCTGCAACATTTTGCTGTCGTAGATGTTCATGGATTGCTGTCAATCACATAATATCAGGTGAACCGCACCGCTTGCTGTATCATAAAAAAAAACATACGCCCGAAAAAAGTAATGATTTTGCAAAACCGAGCCATGACCTTCATAATCAAAATTGCTCAGTTTCTTTAGCTCAAGTTTCTCCTGTTAATTGGCATTAAAAACTTTATCGGCTTCGGCAAACCAGTTGGTCTTGTGCATAACCGGTCCATATTTGTTGCCATTGCGATTTTTTCAAACTCACCTTAACATTGCAATTTATTAAAAAGAGTTTTATTGCTGTACATTTTACGTTGGATGTTTTTTTTTAAATTACTGTGGATGACATAATTTCCTACATATGTTAAAATGGTTGGGTGTGTTTGCTAACACGATTAACTCTAAAATGCTGAATCTGTATGGTTTTACCAATAAATAGTGGTATCCCGAAGGAAAGTTAGTAAGTGTAATTCATTATGTTTTTTTAAACTAGCTGTGCCACGCGGTTTTACCCGCGTATTTTTCCCGTTCCCGTGGGATTTCCGGGCTAAAATCATTCTAAGTCCTTTTTCGAGTTTCAAACAATATTACCGCAAAATTCAATTGGGTCGTCATTTGCTAGAGAAGTCATCTTCATCGACCCTAACCTAGGCTCTTACAAAGATTTTTTGTTAGAAAAATCCCTATAACGTTTTATGGCCTATAAAAATTATAAATCTCAGCTTTCCTTGAATATAAAAGGAAACCTGACATTCCTTTTAAGAATCGGGTTAAGCTGGAGATCAGTGATTTTCCTGGCGTTTGCAAATTTACTTCGTCTTTTTCCTAATCCTTTAAGTAGAGTTCAGTAACACCAAAGTAATTTTATTTTAAAAACCAAAAACAAAGGAACATTATTATTTTTAATGGACAAAGCATACTAATAATTTTCTTCAATTGTTCCGCGCGGATTCGCTCTCACACATTTTTTTTTAAATTTACAGTAATTTCTAATATCGCGTTCAAACAAAGCTACTCTTCAGCTTTATAATATTGGTATAGATTAGGCCAAACTGATGCAGTTTCATCTCACAGGATTTGACGCTTCGGCCGATGGGTGCGAAGTTACTTTCAGACCAAACTACACACATAAGTTACGTTCAGTTAGAACTGAAGGCAAAACTGATCTTGTAAGGGAATAAATAAATACATATTCAGGGACATTTAACACTACGCCATCTAGTCGCAAACTAAGCAAAGCTTGTACTATGGTTGTTACTGATATTTTTAGTGTCTCATTGTAATGGTGTACAATAAAGAATTTTTGTTTGTTTGTTTGTTATGGAAACTAGATATCTGATTATCTGTTAGACATATCTAAATTTACTTTTTTGTAAATAGATACATACTATACATAAATTAACAATACCCAGGCATTAGAAAATTACAATATTCATCACACAATAATTAACCATTGGTGGGGATCGAACCCACACCCTCCTGCGTATTACACCATTGCTGTATCCATTGCGCCAATCTCGTTAATAGTAGTACATAACATTCATGTGAATTTAAATTTTCATTTAAATAAAGCCGGAAATGACTAAGCGTATCCAATCTCTCTTTCATATTTCAAGGTGGCTGACGCTATTGAAACATATGGCATGTCGTTTAATGCTTTGTAACTTAAGTTTTATAACTTCATTTACCCGACTGCAACAGAAGGAGGGTAATGTTTTTCGAACGTATGTTTGTATGTCATTTCTTTAGCATGCCCTACATCCCAAACGGCTGATCGCATTTTGCCATTTTAGGTGGTTTTGAATTCGTTAGAATTGTAGTAATAGCATAGGTTATATATTTTTTTAATGAAGCAAGCATTTTTTCATAGATCATTTCTAATCAAGGTTGTTACTTATCTGTATTGTATAAGTTATAAATATTTATTTGGAATCTTGTTTACTTAGCGCCTTTCCAAACAGTATTTAAATATTAATAATAAGACAGCTATTACAAATTAAATTGTTTACACGGGCAATATTATTTCACTAGTTTTTAATACGAATTAGACTCAATAAGTGTAATTCGTTCTACTGCCGTCGTCAATATCTTTTATCTTGTAATGTATTATTTTGTATTACATATAATGTTTTAACACTGTAGTAATGTTATATTGCATATTACTTATCAATCTATATGTATAAATATATACAGAGTGTGGCGTAATGAATGGATAACATGCTATCCCGGAGTAAAAAACTTTGTAACGGTTGAGAATAATATTTTTATGTTTAAAAAATAGCCGCTTATTACATTATTATAACCCCGACGTTTCAGACACTTTGAAGTAGCGTTATTTTGAAATATAATTTAATATTCAAATACAAAAGGTACTTTTGAAGATTGAGGTGTTGTGTTTGGTAAGTGTAATTCTGAAAAAGTTCGTAAAAAATAACCAGAAAAAATTATTTACAAAAAACGTCCCGTTTTGGCGTCCAAAGCTCGGAGACGCATCAAAAAGCGTTACTATCTAGTTAAGAAAGAGCAGGTCCTCCTGACACAGGTTTAAAACTTACCGTTCAGCCACAACTAACAGCGATGCGAATTGCAGCGCTATATGCGGCGATGGAAACAAATGTAAGACAAATGAAGTAGGCCACAGCTACCGGCGATGCGAATTGCGGCGCGGGAAGCGATGCGAATAGAACAAATGTACTGGCGAGTATAGAGGCGGCCACAGCTCATCGCACCGCCCGCCGNNCGCCGCTCCTCCAGTCGCATTCTCAGAAGCTGTGACTGAGCGGTTACTAGGCGATCCCATCTACTATCCTAGATAAAAAATGGTATTGAATAAGCATTAAAATAAATTATTTTCAATCATCAATTTAATTTCTTTCATATACTTATTACTAAATCCGCTGTACATTTTACTATGTTAAATGCAACTTGTCTAATCCATACTTTTAAAATCTACGTAATTTCAAAACTGTTTATCAATGGAAAGGTTTGTACTCTTAACAAAACAACAAGAATCGAAAGGCGGAACACCACGCAATGCAGATTGCCAACAAAATATTTGTTATACGTAATTACGTTCACATAGTTTGAGGTTATATAATGGACGGAATGGGGCTTTGACGGTAAATCTTCGTGGGATTATGTTGTGTGTAATATACATTTTTAACCGACTTCAAAAAAAGGAGTTTTCAATTTATGTTACTGCATATCTCCGGCATTTATGGGACGATTTGAAGATTTCTTTGCATTCAGAAGAGTAGAGGCCGTGTGGTTCCATAGGTTTCAATTTTGGAAAAGTTCTGGTAATCAGTAGTAAAGTCGATTTAATCCTACTTCCTACTATCCTAATAACCAGTAGGATATTTAGAAATTTTACATTATAAATGTGAAAATATGGGTATGGATGATTAAATTTTTGTATGCTTGTGTGTCAATCATTCCGCAACTACACTACTGATTTTGATATCGATATATGGCTATAAAATAAATTCGATGTAGGCTTTTTTTGATACAAAATTAACCCGAGCAAAGGCGCAAGCATAAGTTAGTTGAAAATATTTTGCTAATAATGTTGAATACTCGATTGTCGCAGAATCTATTGGAGAGTGGCTTTGTTTGTTAGAGAATTATTAAATGAATACTGTTATTTTGAAAGAAATAACAAACAATTTTTTATTCAACAAACACGCTAATAAAGAATCACAGAACATCACAAAGCGGACAAAATAGAGATGCTGTATAGGGCAGCAACTCAGCAAATCCTGCGCTACAGAGTAATCACAGTGCTGATTTTCAGTGGCCTCTTTGTGGGACTTCTTGTGAATTGTCTACTGTCTGAGTTCTAATCTATCTGTTGTTTGTTTGTTTTATTTATATATCAATCAGCTTTCTCGTTTCCATAGGACAAGATTTTGCTCACTTTGGAACTAGATGGCGTTGTGTCAAATATCCGAAAATATTTATTAAAAAAGTAATTGTTTCCTACCAACATTTACTCATTTTTAGTTGAATAATTCCGCCAGTTGTTTTAAATATTCTTTCCGCCCAAATGTGCACTGGAAAATCCATCGATGAATCAGAAAATAATGAATGCGTGAAACCACAAAATAAATGGTATTTTGTCGAATAAAAATACGTCAGCATTTTTACAACTTTAAAAGGTCATTTACATCACAGTATACACAATAATACGCAGTACGTCCACTTTGATTGTGTGTGTGTGTGTGCTGTATTGCTTTAAAGGGTTAAGCTGTCAGGTAGTTAATAAAATTGCATAATGTAAAATTAAGAGCGTTTAACTGTTCCGCGCGCTATTTAACCCAAAAACTGCACTTTTAAAAGATCTAAATAACAATACACCATAGAATGTCTAGAGACCTTACACACATTTGAATGTCTAAAATATTAGGAAATATTGTCGTTTTAACACCTAGTACAGTTTTAAACTTATAATGAAGTAATTGTGACAAGATAAGTAAAGAAAAGACCTTTTAAAAGAACAGTTAAACGCTTTTAAATTTAAAATTCAACATTTTCATTCAGGTTTCCCAATACAGGCGTAATTAGCCTACTTAATATTATGTATACTGGGTGCAGGGTCAATAAGCCTTTTTTAAAATTCGTCACGGATGTATTACTACTTTAAATGGATAACATTGCAATATTTTTACATTTCTTAAAATTAATGTGTGGAATAGTGTTTTTCTTATAATTGATTCATCGAAGTTACCGCAGTAAAATACCCAGTATTACTATTAGTCACTTTTGGTCACTACTAATTGGTCAAATTACGTATAATTAACCAAAATTAATTTATTTTTTATTAACTAGTAATTTTCTATGGTGTGAGTTTAATAAATAATTCATTCATTCATAATTTTCCTACTTTATATCTTAACTAACTTTTACTCGAGGAATTTACGTAAGTCACACTGGAATAGTACCTACGTTTTTACGGGGCAGAACTAGTTATTAGTTCATCCAACTAGTTCAAGAAGATTAGTGGAGTGAAGTAAAGAGGTGATAAACAAACAAATAAAATTATTTTCACATTCATAATATTAGCTAAGATTCATCTTTGATGGTTGTATTAGTAATATTCGTTTAGAGCAAATTCTCAATATACAATGTAATTTTACGAAAGAAACGAAGAAAAAATAGAAAAATAAACATTAATAATAAAACCATCGCAATAAATGATCAATGAAACTAACCTACGGTTATGGTTAGGGGTGACAATGGAAATATCTACCGCATTCCTTTTCAATGTTGTATCAATATCTTATTATATGATAAATCAATAAAAAATAAACCTATACACATCTGTTTGTAATTCCTCTATTGTATATACTCGTTTTTGTAATGTCTGCTTGTTTGGTCTAGGCCAGGGATACCGAACCTTTTTGCAATAACTAACTAATATAAATAGTAATAATAAATTCTATAAACTCAAGAATATGGTATGATAAAAAGGTAGCGTAAGAACAAATACCTAGTTGCTACTTATTTCAGGGCATAATTAATTATGCGATTACGTGCCCAAAATCCTGAGTGAGACCAAAAAAGTTATTGAGATTTTTCTAACAATAAAGTCTCGAACTTCAGAATTTCTTTTGTCAAAACTATCCGTTTATAAAATTTTATATAATGATCGGATTAACGGTAGTATAGATCGTCGAAATAAACATACAAATGTACACTCTGAGATAATTAGACAAATACTGGCTAGGCCCCCAGGTTTTACCCGCTTATATTTCCCGTTGCCATGATATTTCCGGGATAAGCGCTATACATTGTTCTTTCACGGGTTCCAATGAATCTCTGTACAAAAATTCATCCAAATCGGTTTAGTGGCGTGACAGGCAGACAGACTTTCATTTATGATATAAGTTACGAAAGGATATTCAAAGTCAACAAAAAACAAAATAACTCTTTGAACTTCAAAGATTGCAAAATAATAATTAAATGATAAATAACAACCAATTTTAAAATACAGTTAACGTGTTTTTATACTTTTATAAACTTTTTATAATGCGTAATAGCTGATATTGAATACGACACGCACAATTAATTGTTCAAATTGAATTGATGATTGGTATGCTACTGTCAATATATTTATTGACGGTTATTGTTATAAGCCCGCGCTTATTGCGTTGTTTACTAAATAAAAAATGTGTCAGCTAAAAAAATTAAAAGAGTGGGAGCACATTGCACGATTGGGTCAAGCTCGCACCGATGTAATTACCACCCAGCAGAAGATCAGCGTGAAGCAGTATTGCAGTGTGTTTTGTACGGTGAACGGGGGCCCGGAGGCCTGTATTTCCACCCCGTTCTACTCCTAGCCGAATTTCCCATAATTAATCCTCTCCTCATCCCCTTTTTTCATTGGAGTGCGCTTGTTCGATCAATTTTATAAAGAAAACTTTACTTTTTATTCATGCACGTAATACGTATATCTGTTTTCCCCGTTCCCGTTGGATTTAATAAAAAACCTTTCTTAACGGATGCCTAGGTCATAACATTTACCTGCATGCCAAATTTCAGCCCGATCCTTCCAGCGGTTTGGGCTGTGCGTTGATAGATTACTATGTCAGTCAATCAGTAACCTTTGAGTATTATATAGATTTAAGTTCTACTAAATACTTCTGATAATTCGGGAAAAAAAACCCACTGATCCAATTTGAGGTATTTAGCTTCAGTGACTCATATAGTCGTTTCAGCACTGCATAATTCATTGTGATGCAAAATAAACAATTTGAAGTAACCTTGTAAAAAATATGT
>LQNK01000518.1:357563-391493 GCA_001586405.1 Phoebis sennae
AAAACCCACTGATCCAATTTGAGGTATTTAGCTTCAGTGACTCATATAGTCGTTTCAGCACTGCATAATTCATTGTGATGCAAAATAAACAATTTGAAGTAACCTTGTAAAAAATATGTCGTTAACAATGCATACAAAAACTATGATTGAGTTATCTTGAATAAATAATCAGTAAATGAGATCACGTGAATGTTTTTATATCCTTAGAGTCTTTAGAATTTATATGGTTGAATAATTATCTGATTATTTATTTGGAACACCATGTATAAGATTTCAAACAAAACTGCTCTAAGGTTCTGCTATGCCCGAAAATATTTGCAATGATAGAAGCAAGGCTGTTATAGTATTGGTCTGTAGGTAAAGGAGTAAAGGAATTATAATTGGCAGAAATTGCTTAGACATGCGAAAAAAACGAAAAAAAACTTAAAAAGGACGATGAAATGATAGAAAAAAAGAGACAGAGCTGGTTTTCAGACGCCTCTATTGTCCCTGAGATGGTATGCTTGAGTATTGTATAACCTTTAATTGAAAATAAAAATATATATATTATAATAAAATTAATACTATCGACAGTAAGCCGTCTTTCTGTGTCAATCTGTAGCTTTAATAACAAAAAAAATAAAATATATAAAACATTATATATATATATAAAAACAATAATATTCATTTTAATCACGCATTGTCAAGATCATTGTAGATACAGTGTAACTATCGTAAAATAATTTATAAGTAACCTTGTGCACAAATAGCTGTTTACAATCGACATGCAAAAGCTACGATTCCGTCTTGAATACATGAATGATTAAATTATGTCACGTGAATGCATTTTTATATAACCTCTGAGGCTTTATCGGCCAAAAAATAATACAAACACAGTTCAGATAAGGAATCTTAAGACAAACATAGTTATTTAAATGAAAATTCATCGTGACTTCGCTGGCGTGAAATTTGGTCTCGTAAAAAGTATCCCCTCTTCCATAAAATATCCCATAGGTATACTAAATCTCATCAAAATTTTCAAAATTCGTTCAATAGTTACGACATGATTGACAGACAAATTCCAAACTTTGACACTTATATTAGTAGAGTAGTAGAATATTAGTAGGATTTTTATTGGGCTGTTGTCATTTTTGTTTTAATAAAATTATTTATTAGAAAGTCACGAGCAATTAAACAAATAAATGTAAATAAATTATGTTTTTTCGATAATTCTAATCTAGGTATTTTGAAGTATTAAGAGACAGATTTGTAACAGAACACTTCACTCAACAGTTATAATATATCTTCAATTATTTAATTACAAATTGTGAACAAGTTCGAAATTGATCGGAGGAAACTCCTAGATCAAAAGAGGGATGAGCTCAAAATTCGACCGCCCTCATCTATTTCTTACAACTATGATAATGGTGTGCTAACGTGTGCTCAGTGTGGCCGCACGTTTGTTGCCAAAAGTGGCTATATAAGTCACCTTAAAGCACACGAAAGAGCTATACAACCTAGCTCTCCCACCGGATAGAGTCCTGAAGCGGTCGCTGTAGCCGAACACGGCTGGGAAGTTATTATTATTATTAGACCGGTTTCGAACACCATCTTCGTAAATTTAACAAAAAATGATGCGTCACAATATTAAGAGATATTTCGTCATCGTAAAAACTTATTAGTAGTTATATCACAGAATAAATTAGTATAAGATTGATAGTGTTAAATGCAATTTATTGTACATTGCATCCATAAACCTGCGTTGAATAAATTGCATGGGTTCGGATAGACTGTCTTGCCTTGGTCCACTTGCTTAAGGTCAACATTACTCGCTTCGATAATTAAGGTTCCGTTTAAAATCTGTTTGTCCGTCTGTTAATTGTCAAGTTTTATTAGTTCTTATTTTTGTTTAAATTTCATTAACACACTTTTAACATTAAAACATATATTAACATTATACATATAACATTTATAATACACAATTTATAGATGCAACAAGCTTATGTATTTATCAATTAAAGGCATACATAAAATAAAAAATCACAACATTGTAATTATTGCAAATAGGTCATAAAAAAAATGATTTGTTTCTAGTTCTCACATCTTTCCCATGATTTATTTTTTATGGCATATAAATTAAATAAATTATATTATTATAAACTGTTTTCAGTGATATAAAAGCATTTCTTTTCAATCATATGGGTATCCATCATTTTGTAAATTATTGATAAAATTATATTAACTATCGTTGAGCATTCCCTACCATAAAGTTATTTTATAACAACAATTAACCAATTCAGTAAAAATATTTGAAAATCTACTTAATTCTAAAGTACCCAAAATACCGAAGCCTTAAAAATTGAACTACGGAACCATCTGTAAGCCGACGGAACTCACTCCGTTTCAATGCAAAGCCTTATAAGTCAGTGAACTCTTGCAGTCTCCTTGCTCTACTTACGACTCGCGCTGTTACAGACGGACAAAAGACTGAGACCGTAGAAAAGTTTGTGATATAGTTAATAACTATTTATAAAAAAATATACAAAAATATCAAACGTCAAGTCAACGTAAGTCATGATAGGTTATATGTACCTAAATAAAAAATCTTAAATACAACAAGAAAATTAAGTGCATAATGCGCTTAGTATATGTATAAACAGATGCTAAGAATAAAATTATAATTTGAATTTTTTTTTTTTAATTTCGTTAATTTTCAATCATTTTTTAGTATCTATTTTACTTACTTTCAAGTCATCGTGTTACTAACAAGTGCGCGTCTCTTGATATATATCAATTAAATTATTATAAGGCTAGGTGTCCATTGGTCGGTATCGTTCATACGGATTCTTTATTTTCGGTTCAGTGGACGCAATTGTGTGACATTCTATGAAAATAATAACACAACCCGTCATTAGTTGACGTCTAGCATAAGTGGGTCATAAAGAGGTAGTATGAAATATACCAAACCATGACAGAACAATATAAGGGAAATACTTAAAAAAATAATAAAAAATTGTCCCGTGTGGCGACAAGTTAGAATATGCATGTCTCTAACTTTCCATCATTAATCCTCTTCTAATCCCCTTCCCTTCTCTCAAGCCAGCAAGAAATCCGCGATACTTTGATGTTGCAGATATTCATGGGCAATCAGTCAATTAATATCAGGTGAATCGTATGCTCCGCTTGCTTATTGTGATATAAAAAAATGCTCTAGAACGAACACTAAACAGTGCCAAACAGTGCCACACGATCGAGCAATTACATACAATATTAACCGTACTTAATTTATTTCAAGAACAAATTAAACTAAATATGCACAAACATCACGTGACTTGAACATCGATGCTCCAAGGTAATTTCAACTTTTTCCTTATACCTTTTTCTTTTATCTTTTCTTTAATGTCACATTCACGGTCGCTGTTTACTTTTAGGTCGAAATAGAGGTCAAGGTCATAAATTAATATGAATGATTATGACATATAGTTAAGATAAATTATATCATTATAGTCAGTTATATAAAAGCATACCTTTTCAATCATACGGGTATCCTTGATTATGTTAGTAAAAATATGATTATCGTTGAGTCAATAAACTCACAGGAAATAAGTAATTATTTTTTTATCTATCAAAACAAAAACACATTTTTTTATCCATCATACCACATTACACATTATGTAGAATGTATGGCTCCCGACCCTAGCCATTTGACATAATAATAAAATTGCTATATACAAGCATTCAAAATCCGTCAGAATGATATAACACTAGCTGCGCCCCAGGGCTTCGCTCCCGTAGGAATATCAGGATGGTATATAGCGTATAGCCTTCCTCGATAAATGGGCTATCTAAAACTAAAACAATTTTTCAAATCGGACCAGTAGTTCCTGAGATTAGCGCGTTCAAACAAACTCTTCAGCTTTATAATTTAGTATAGATTACTTCATTAAGAACATGGTACCATGTTGCTGTCCACACCCTGGAAAACGGAATTTAGGGAATGACGTCAGGATGAAAGTATCGTAAGATGTGACTAATATGCAGAGAAGAGAAAGAGAGAAAGCATTTATTCACTGTAACACAATGTAAAATATTATGTTCAGCAATAATAGACTCACCACAATATATCAAACCTTTCAACTGATTTGCATTCATAACCAGTGTAGTCACTGTTAATAAGTCTTATCCTAATTTTACTATTATACAAAACTAAATAACAAAAACAAAAAGTCACAAATCTAGAGTATGGTTTTGTGATAATCTAAGTCTATACTTAATATTATTAAGAGGAAAGATTTGTTTGTTTTCATTGAATAGACTCCGGGACTACAGGACCGATTTGAATGAAATTTTGTACAGAGATTCTTTGAAACCCTAGGAATGACATAGGATAGTTTTACGCGATATATACGCGGGTGAAATCGCGGAGCTGAGCTAGTAAAGTTTACAACGACGTACAAACGTGGATAAACATCAATAACTATAGGTTCATTTCATTACGATATTTTAAAAAAATCCCCCTAGAACTAGAAAGTACTAATTCCCTAATTAACATACTTTAATCGTGTTGAATGTTATTGAACTTTCGTTATACACGTCAGGCCTATCGTTAGCACATACCATGTAAATTACGAGAAATTCCAGCTTTTATGGAAAGACCCGGATCTCGACAAGAATGACTTTTCTTATGGCCGTATGCCTTTAGCACGTCACTTGAACTTTTTGCTTGTTTACCCGACTGCGATTGGAGGGCAATGTTTTTTGAGCGTATGTATGCCCATTTCTTTGGCACCCTGCAGCCCAAATGGCTGGACCGATTTTGACATGTGATGTGTTGTTGGATACATTAGAATTATGGTTCACTACCACAGGTGAGATTTATTTATTTATTTATTTTATTAGGCATACACAACAGTTGACAATAACACAGTATACAGCTCTTAAATATAGGGTGTTTAAGCCGAAATTGCAAACCTAAGCGTGCATACACGACCATTAAAAAGCCCATTTTAAATTAAAGTTAAAATTAAATTAAAATTACTAAAACTTAGTTACAAAATTTCATGTTACTAAAAAACTCAAAATTAATTAAAATCATTACAAAATTCGATAAAAAAAATTATAAAAAAAAGTAAAATAAAATAAAATCAATTAAATAAATGAATCGTCATTATTAAGAATTTAAAACAATCATTGAAATTATGAAAATGACGCTTGTAAATCATAAAAAGGCATGGAAGAGGCTTTTTTCGTTTTTTTATTAATTAAGGTTGTTATACAGTGTTTTTTTGTTCTACCCTTTTGAAAGTAGGAATCTCTATTCCTAGATAGTGCACTATAATATCTCCTGCGTACCTGTCTTATCTCTGTTGAGATTGGCCACCACCGATAACGTTTTTATTTTTTCTCTATAAAAGTATTTTGTTTACTTTAAGACGAAATATTTAAAATGTTACCGGAGGAACTTGCTCAAATTGTCCTCATAAGGTTTACTTAACCGATTTTCTCTTTCGACCTTTGTCATCTCATCAATAATTATAGACAGGCATAATATATAGATGTAGAAAGCGGTTTGTGCAGGTAATGGTTAAGTTTAATGTTAATTACGGCATTGCCTTCACAATGCATTGGGCTGGAAAGTGGTTGGAATCGCATTAATTGAAATGGAGATTTAATTAACATCTGTTTAATGATTTTTTTCTTTTCGAATAAGTACCTTGTTAATATACTAAGTATGGTAAGATGTTATTCTCGGATTGAATAATGAAAAGCCAACTATAAATGCGCGCACGAAGCCACGAGACATGAATATAGATGTACTGTTTACTTACTGTCATATTTGAAGGATATAACAGAAATTTGAAAGTGCAAGTGCAAGCCGGCCAAGTGCAAGTCGACTTTGTGAACTAAGAGATAAGTATTTGCTATTGAAGTGAAAAAAATGCATAATTTGTGAATATTGCATCTTTCTAGCTATCACGCTTTATGAGATACCACTTGGTCACAGACAGACAGACAGACGGCGGGGTTATAGGGTCACGTTATTAGATACTTTTTAACTACGGAATATCATAATAAGTTTATCAACGTCACGAATAAAAAAAATGTCTATTCAATTCAACTGAACACACAAACAAAACATAAAATAATGTTAGTGTAGAAAAAGCTACACCATTATCAAGATTCCCCCTGTATAAAAATACGAAAGTTCAATGCTGTCCAAAACTGGAAAGAGGTTCTTTTAGATTTTTCCGCAACGTGTTACCTACAAGTGTATACAAACAAGGATAAAATTTCTAAAACAAATATCATTTTGTTTTATGTGTTTGAAATAATCCCCGTCCTCTTAAACACTGATTAAAAAACAAATCACTAGACAAACAATACATGGTGTTTCTTTTTACACATTATTTATTTATTTAATTTAATATTTTATTTTTATTTTATTTGAAGGAACACCAACATGTACAGTACATTAAAAGAGAAAAAAAACACATATTATGGTAGGTACATGCATCAATTACAGGCGTTCTCAGCATTCGTTGTTAACACATACTAATATAGGCGATTATTAAAAAAAATCAATCGCTTAAATCTAAAAATGCCTGCAATTATTTAACAACTGATATTAGCTAAGAATTAATATATATCCAAAATGACATTTTTGACCGATACAGATTTAGGAACCAAACTAGGCGCAGCCTGTACTTTACATGAAACTTTACTATTGTAAAAAAAGTGACGGGATACAGGTACAGTTACCAAAATATGATAATACAATATTTTACACATTATCTTATTATATTCACGAATACCTTTTGCCCAAAACTTACAATTACAGTATCTTGACCTTACAAAGTGAAAAGGTTGAAAACATCTTATCAAATATCACATGACTTTGAAAAGTTTGTGTTTAGGGTTTGAAAGAAACCTTTGATTGCTTGCGAATAATTGAATACTTTACCAGACTTACCCGCAGATTCGCAGTCTTCTGATTTCTGATTGTATGAAAGATGATGTTTTTAATTAGCATTTGGTAATTTCGATAAAAATAAACATTTAGATTCAATATTGCAATTTAGTACAGAGTCAGCTCGCAGCAATTTCCATACCAATCATTAGTTAGAAGATGAATAAAAAGGTTAAAGTCGTTACAATCGCTAAGCGCACCTTATTTAACTCGTATAAAGAAATAATATAAAAATAGTTCATTGATTTCAAAACACGAAGCGAAGTTAAAAGAAAATACGAACATTTAATAACAATTATGAAGTTTAACAACTTCTCTAGGCAAATGATTACAAAGAGCATGAAACTCTTGCTTAAATTCCCAAAAGAAGCAAAGTGGCTGTTCTTTCTTAATCTACATTCAAGTAAATATTATCATTAAATCCACATCTACAAGAAAAATTGCCACTTTATATGATTTTTCGACTTTACCCCGCACTTTACTCATAGCTTTTATTTTTTTTAATTTAAAATTAAAATTATGTAAATTTAAAATTATTTGTTTTTTTTAACTTAAAATTTTTTGTTCATTAATTGAAAATTTTACTTTATCTCACTGTAATAATTACCTACTTATACGTTTCTACCCCTAAGCGAATCTCGACCACGACGTCCTATACTATATATTATAGTCCACAAGTGTGTACGCAAACACAGATGCACTCTCTATTACTCTCATATCAGCATCCCAAAACGACCAAAGTACGGCTTTACATGGTCTCCAAGGTATAGGGCTGGAGACCCCGTAAAGCCGTACTTTGACCGATTTTGGCCATGGTGGCCAATCTCAACAGAGACTAGCCAGCTGCGCAGGAGATATTATAGTGCACAAGTGTACGCGCGAACACAGGTGCACTCTCTTTTCCTTTTACTCTCATAACCCGATGGGACGGCAGGACCGACGGCTTTACGTGCTCCCCGAGGCACGGGGGTGTTCCAACACCGCCACCTTCCAGACTCAGGGCTGTTACTATGATTTCTTTGTCAGAAAAATCCTAATAACATTTTTTTTGGCCCCACCCGGGAATGGAACCCGGCCCCTCGATCTGTAGTTAAAGATACAACCACTAGACCAACGAGGCAGTCAACCATCCAAACCTACTAATACATATAGCTTACATCGGGTATCCCCTTATTTCTATGAATATAAAATCCAACACCCTGTATCTCTAATTACACGTGATGCCAGTTGATAACAGTAACATTTGATAACACACTATAGGCATCATTGTCAGCGGTGAGTGATTATTAATAATTTTCAATTCTCATAGTGCTCGTTTTGAGGAAATTGTAGAGGAAAGACAGGTATTTCTTTTTTTATTTCTTGCTTAATTATTTCAACTATTTGTATTTTAAATTCATTTTCATTTGACAATAATTAAGTGATTTAAATTGTTCACGTTTTTGCATTAAACAATCTTCTTATTTTGTTAATTTAACTATATCATTTAAATATCTAATTTACTTTTTTACTGAATATTTAACGCAAGGAAAACCGCAACAGTACTGCTAGTATTAATTTAACGATAAATAAGTTTGTTTAAAAAACTTTCTGTAAATTATGTTCTTAACGGTACTTCACTTATAGTTTTTAAATGACACTATGTTCTCTTTGAAAATTTTCTTGATTTCAATCAAGAAAAATACAATAAAAATAATTTGCGACATTTAATTATTCATGATTCAGTCAGTGAATTTTTAACAAACAAAATTTAAATTTTTATTAAAAATATATATATATTTACGCTTCTTATCGTAGCGAATATATACAGCTTTACTTTTATTATGTCGTTAAAAAGGACACATTGGTAAGGTCGATACCGTGTAACAAATAACTAAAAAGAGTCTTTAAAAATAAACTTTGAACAAAAACTATTAGAACAAAATAAAACTTTATTAAAGTCTGTTTTTCGTTGGCTTTATTAAACAATATGTTTATTTGGTTTTTCTTTATATAAAGAGCGTATATAAATTGAATATCTATTACCCTTGTCATCACATCACGCGAACCAAATAATATTTCGCTAATTCTTTTTGTGTTAATTATTGTCAGAAGAAGATTCTTATAAAAAATATTGAGAATGACAACCAAATTGGTTGCATCCGTGCATCCGTGGCGTATGACTGAAAAATTTAAAATAAAAAATATAAAGTAAATAATATAAAATTTAAAACGTTTTAACCGATTACCAAACATTAAGGTATTAGATTATACATTTAAGAAAAGAATTAACCGTTATTTTATACTTTTATAACCATAGATAATAATAATAAAAGTTTCGTATGCGTTTGTGTGGGTGTGTTTGTGTGTATGCAATCGAATGTTACAATTTTTCTCCAATCCCACTAGCACGATTTTGATACGGTTTTCAGTAATAAGTTTTAATTTGATAAGTTAATGTTCTACGATATGTGTATCCATAACAACTCGCTGTTGTAAATATTTGTTACCATTTATCTCCAAAAATACTGGTCCAATCTGGTAAGTATAAGTATGAATACTCTTTAAACAGTTTGAAAACAAAATAACATATTATAATTTTTTCGCAAAATTAAAAAAAAATATCCTCTTTCAATTACATTTTTAGTTTTTTTCTGTTGCGAATTCTTTTAAAATTTTCTTAAAAGATTTTACTATAATATATACAGTTTTTCACTTGTCATATTGGTGTTAACAATACAACCTTTTAACTATCAGGAACTCAAAAATTTACACTGTCATATACTAATACAATAAAACGTTGAAAACACAGAATATGAAGCATTTCTTAATTTCAACATCAAACTTATAAAAAAAACAGAAGAAATATCCAGAACAGTGTAATTAAGACTGTAATTAAATACTTTTCAGACTATTAAAGCAATATATAACGACACTGAAATAAATGGTAATTAATAATTAACATATTTGCAAACATAATTGGTATTCGTAGCCTTAAGTATTTGAACAAATGTTTAATATTATATATCATTGTTTCTTAGTTAAACATATTTAAATTGTCTTCTATTGTGTATGAGACTAATTAACAATTCTAAAATAGTGGGTATTTTAGTTTAGTCCAAGAAAACCAATCTATTTGGAAAAAATACATTTTTCTGTGCCAAAATGCCAAAGCTGTGCATTAATTGTAAATTTCATACATTTACGATCATTAAAAATTGTATGTACAAGAGACGAGCCTAGTACCTCTAAGGTCGACAAAATAACTGCGATACGATCGGTGATCATGGGCGTTGGTGATTCCTAAAAAATCCTTACAAAATTTGTGGGTGGCGCGGGCGTAGTGATTTTTTTAGGAATGCATGGGTGAAGGTCTTAAAGTTGAATTATGATTTTCCTAAAGCGAACATATGAAGGCTACCTGATATGCGAACAATGAAAATGTGTTTTCAATCAAAAGAGGCGAGAATAAGGTTTAAAAACATTCAAATTGAAAGAATAAAGTAATTAATAAAAAACGTTGAATCGATTGCAAATTTTCAAAATTTATTTTAAATCATAAACTTAAATATTTAACAAAAATTTAACAGTGATGACGGATAGATAGTTTTCTTTATGAAAACGATGCTGGAAATAGCATGCCCTTATCTAAAGCGCGCTAATCACAAAAACACTACAAGATGAGAATTTTATCTCACTATCACTGATATAGATAGGCTTCATAGTATACTCGAGTGATGGCAATTGATATTTTAAGAGAACGCACACGACTATATTTAAATCTATTTATTAATTATGGTGTATTATATTTCTTACTAACTGTGCCTCGGCTTCACCTGCGTATATGCCGATAATTTTAGAAATAATAGATTAATTGATATTTTTATAAAATGGAGGATGCTTATATTTAAATTTATAAGGCATGTCCGCAACTCAACCCAAATATTACCCTGTCGCGCGGTATGACATATTTACGACATAAGCAGCGTATATTTCGTAAAACATTTATTTAAGAAAAAATACTATTTAGAAACCTTCTTTTTTTGTTTGAAGACCTATCAAATCATTTCAATTAATGATATAATCGTGAATTTATTTTTTAACCCTTCGTGGTGAGAGGATTTCGTGGATGGCACTCCATACGTTTACATATGGAGGGCTACCCCTTAATTTTTTTTAAATAAAATGTACCCTTTAAGTTGCACCTAATTTGGTTTATCAGTATTTAAAATTGTATCAAAATCTGCCCAGTAGTTTTTACGTGATTGACGAATATACAAACAGATTATTGTCATTCACTAATAAGAGCAATCAAAGTCATACATATTTATAGTTTGTAACAATGTAGATAAATTGTTATGAAGTGTATAATCCTAGTAATTGATAATTTTGTTCCAGGTGACACTTGTGGCGATGCTGAAGAAAAGGTAGACGTTAATACCAGAGCCATTCGAGTAAAAAAAATGGAGAAAATGACAATTGGACATGAAAATGGCGCACCGCCGAGGACAGCTGTGGATCCTTACAGTTCGAAGTAAGTCCACGATGAATACTTTAATAATTACAAAATCACACTTTTTTTTTTTAATTTTTGGAACTGCAAAATTTTAAATTGTCCTTCTCGAGGCGTTTTGACATCCTACTACTATTATAAAGGCGAAAATTTGTAAGTATGGATGTATGGATGTATGGATGTTTGTTACTCTTTCACGTAAAAACTACTGAATGGATTTGAATGAAACTTTACCACAATATAGCTTATACATCAGAATAACATATAGGCTACTTTTAATCCCTGAGTTTCCACGGGATCAGAAGCTACGCGGGTGAAACCGCGGGGCGCTGCTAGTAACATCATATTTTTACTAGCCGCGCCCCGCGGTTACACCCGTAACTTCTGATCCCGTAACAACTCAGCATCCGGGATTAAAAATAGCCTATTATAATATAAGTCATTCTGAACCCTTACTTTTATTTAAAACGTATACGGTATTCAGAGTGCATTTATAAAATAAAACATATTATTTGAGCGTTATAACAAAACAAGTCAATATTATTAATCAAATAATAGAGTACTATTATTGACATATCTGCGTCTAAGACTAAGATTTACTTAATTAATACATTGAAGAAACGACTAGATTGATCATCAAACAAAGTTATAGACCGCAATGATAAAATGAACATACAACAAATTTGATTACACATTTTTGCACAGTTACTATGTGCCTATTGCATGTTACAATATGCGAAAATACCTCAATAAAAACTTTTGAATTTTTACTGCAATATTTACAACCATAAATAACGGGAGTTGCATAAGTTTTAAGATGCCAAATGGAACTTAACGGTGAAACTTTTGCATTTTCATTTGGTGATATTTCGTAAAATTCTTTATAAGGCTGTAAAGGACATTTTTTTATTATTTTAGTATCAATAAAATACATTTTAACATGGTTGTCTACGTATTGTCCTTGTGTTGTGTCTGACATTCATATTAACACTAAAAATTAAGCAAATGACTCACTCAACGTGACTAATTTACATGCAATTAAGTATTTTTATAGAAGCCAAATATATATTTTAATCATTCCTGTTTTGAATATATTTTAACATTTTATTTATATCTACATCTATAAAATCTCTTATGCATGTTATATACACGTATTACCAATAAAATAATCTATAATAAAAAAGTTATAATTCCCAAATTTTTGTTTAATGTTATTTACACATAATATGATAAGCCACCTATCGCCGTTATCAAACCAAAAGTGCATTTTTGAAATTCCATATTTTGACCATAGCGAATATGTCACTGCCTTTCAATAGAAATACTGCTATGAGCTTATGACCTCTATTTGTCGAACTATATTAATAAAATACGCACAAACAATGTTTTGCACAAATTTACATGTTTAAAAGATATATAAGTTTATACATAACTAGCTGTCCTCCGCGGTTTCGAACGCTTATATACCTAAATAAAAACCATTCTATGTCATTCCAGGGCTTTGAAAGAATGTCTTACCGATCGATTTGGATGAATAAAATTTCATACAAATCGGTCCAGTTTTGGAGCCTATACAATTCAAACAAACAAATATTTCCTCTTTATAATATTAGTATAGATAACAATAAGTTTCAAATAAAAAAAAATAAAAACCAACATCGATGTACAATTATTCAGTAGACCTTGTTTTGAAACACATAGCTGATTCTTTTTGACAACGACGCTGTTTCTTATTTATTTTCATTTGTAATATTTTCTATTTAGATACAATAAAACCAAAAATAGCGATATTGAGTAATAAGATTCCCTTTTCATTTATCAAACATCTAATATCCTGTTGGCATTTGTTTCACTTGATCGTCAATATGAATGAAGTCATTGGACTGAAGAATTTCCTAAGAACATATGAACAGAAATTCTGTAATAGGCCGTGAAGTGAAAAACTTTTTTTTTCTTTTCTAACAATCGTGTTAATTGTTATTTTTCAATTACATTATATATTTAATTATTTTTCAAGAACATTACATGCTACAAAAAGAGACATAGACACGTCATTGTTAAAATCATACAGTAGTTGCACGATTTTTGACGTTTTCAAAAAAACTTAGGGCTGTCACAAATTCTGCACACACTAGGAAATAAAAATCATGGTCTTTAAAACAACTTTTCATGTATTGTATTATAAGAAATGATCTTTATTTCGTGTATGGAATTTATTTAAAATGATATTACAAAACATATCAACGATACTTTTTTTATATTTTACATAAGCGAATTTTTGTCATCCTTGGAAAACGTGTCCCGAACTACGAACGGAAAATGTCAACATTTATCGGAGGAGATTTGGGACACTGTCTATGTGACAGTTTCGTGCTAGACTATATGTATTCTTTAGACAAATGCTCGACCGCTATTTGTATGGAATTTGACTACTTTACCCGTATCTATTCCATATTTGGTGATACTACTAAATATAACCGACGTTTATGGGAAAAATAGTTCTTAAATATCCCTTTATTGGTTTTAGGGAGTTTATAGAGCCTTTGGGAGTTTTTTGTTTTTTTTTTTGATAAGTTATAACACAACAAATTAACGTTGATTACTAATTATTTGTCTTCGCAACGTATGTAGGAACAGCAATAATTAATCTTACGTTACGGGTATCCGTAAGGATATACCTATTGTATTTCATCCCAGTATTGGCAAGATTGAAAGCCCGCATATCTTAGACTCTGTGTAAACGAGAGATATTTACTTTTACTCCGTCAGAAAATATTTAGAACTGTATAGAAATTCATAACCTACACCGCTCAGTCATAGCTTCTGGCAGAGCGATTGAAGGCGCGACGGGCGGCGCGATGAGCTGTAGCCGCCTCGATACTCGCCCTTACTTATTTACTTACTGCGATGGCGCCGAAACCCCAAAGTGGGTTTTGGTCTCCGACACAAGACTTGAAGCCCTCTGAGGCCTTTTAGTACTCGATACTCGCCCTTACATTTTTTTAATTCGCATCGCTACCCGGGCCGAAATTCGTATCGCCGGTAGCTGTGGCGTATTCATAGATTGTCTTACATTTGTTTTCACCGCCTACCGCTTGCCGCACCGCATATCGCGCTGCAATTCGTATCGCCGATAGCTGTGGTGTATTCATACATTGTCTTACATCTGTTTCCATCGCCCACCGCTTGCCGCGCCGCAAATCGCGTCGCTGTTGACTGTGGCTGAGCGGTTAGACAAATAGCTCTAGCGTTTTTTTTTTCAAGTATCTTGGGAATAATTTAATAAACGTCACCGACCATCCGCATAAAATGACAACACTCACATTATATTTTAGTAGGAAGAAATTGCGTCAAAATCGGAGTCTTACTGAAAATAAAATAGAATATCATCAATAAAAAGTATCCTATCACTTCAGCTGTCTATAGTAGTATATAATAGTCTGTCAAAATTTCATCAAAATCCGTTCAGTAGTTGAAGCGTAATTCGTACATAAACATCCAAACTGTCATATTTATAATAATAATAGCACTCCTACAATAATTTCAAGTGTTTGAAAAAAAATCAATTACAAGTGAATATACATCTTTTTTTATTCTTTATTTATTTAGGGACTTTTATAACGAAGTACATAAGTGAATATACATAATATACAGAATACGATGCCTCATGTCATCATGTGCGCAGGGCCTTACCATCCCTAATTTCCTTTGAGCTTGCCAACACATGTGATTATCACGGATATTTATGGAGGCTTATCAGCCAAGCCCGTTATTATGAAAGCTATCGTTTTATGACACTAGTATTTATTTCATTTTGGTTGTACATATATACAAGTTTTATAATGGTCTTGTAATGAGAAGTAGGTATTTTACGCCAAATTAATGAAACTTCTGTAAAAAAAAACTGGAGACGTTTTTAATACTGTCGTTTTTCCGATTTAGACATGCAGAGACAACACTCTAAAATGAATAATCAACAAAATAGTTTCAGACTCGGTTCCATACACGTAATATGTCCACTTTCTGTTACGAACCTTTGAAGTCATATTGTAACATCAATAATTATATCTACGGGATATAGTACAATATCAAGAAACATATTTACTAAATGTAAGTCGTACTTATCATAAAATTACTGTGAAGGTAGATGATAAAAAGTAGTGATGGCAAATGGTATAAAAGATTGGTATCCCTTTAGAATCGGGTCAGTATTGTACGTTAGCTTTAGGCTGTTACTATGCTCGAATAATGTACCAAAAGGTATAAAAGGTAATACACTAAAACATGAGAAGGGAACAGTTTTATTTAGTGCCTAAAATAGCATCTCTGGATGTTGGAAAGGAGTATTGGTTATAATATGTTCAGTTAATACCGCTTGTCAGTTATATTATCAATTGTAAATTCTACCTCATCCTATTGGCCCTGTGTGCCCTTTCAACCAATCCTTTCTAGTCCGACAGGCTTGTTTCGTAAAATCAGTTTGAAATGCCAAGCTCAAACTGCAGTACTTAATTATGGCTAGAATTGTGGTTTAATTTAATGCGTTGATATTGAAAATTGTTACTTAATCATTTTGTAATAAGTAACTCACGTCCGTGTACACAAAGATTACTCAATTATAAGGAACACTTTTTAATTTAGGAAATGGATAGGGTATTACATATGTATTTTAATCTCTCGCCATCAAAAATACATATTTATGTTTTAATTTTGTTGTTTATTCAAATGCGTATTAGCGGCAAGATAATATTTATTTCTCACTGGAAAACGAATTTTCTACTAGATTTCGAATGAACATTACATCATGTAGACATTCTAAAATACAGGATAAATTTGATTTTCTGCGAGCTTCAAGCGATGAGAAGCAATCGTGCAATGCTTTCCTCTTTTATTGCTGAAAATGTGATGCAACCCTGCCTCTTACGACACCCACGGGTGGAAATGGGGTGGCGACACATGTATTCCAACTCGTCGCCACACGAGGAACATATCATCATTTTTAAGTTAGTTGCATAAGCAACAACCTATTTGACATTTCTAATAACAATCATGAAAATACATATTTTTGGGAGTTACTTTTTTTAAAGGATGAAAATGTACACTTTGAAAACATAAAATATTTGTTTTACGTAGTAGTTGACCTACTGAAGACTTCTAAGAATTGCGACCTCAAGCACATCCTTAATGATAACGACGGTATTATCTAGACCTTTGAATGCAATCAGAATAATAGTTAAGGTTGATTACGATGCTATTTGAATTTATTTCAAAACGCTTATATTCATCTATATTTATATTTCTATAAATACTAATATTTTACAGAGGAAAGATTTGATTTATTTTATTTGTTCGTTTTTTTGAATTGAATAGGTTTCGAAATTACTAGACTACTTCTGAAACTTCTCAGAAAAAACTATCCTTTTTGCTTTCTCGAGTTTTAAACTATGTTAGTACAAAATTTCATCCATAATAGGTTTAGCGGTTTAGGCGTAAAGAAGAGACAGACAGACAAAGTTCGGTTTAATAATAGGATAGTGAAGAAGTGAAGAAAGGATTTTCATGTGGCAATAAATCATAACGCTGACGATATTGCAAATACAAAAGGAAAGGACTGACTCGAGTGACGCCGAGAAGCAAATACAAAAAGGGCTTCGTAGTTTTTCTTATAAAAATGCCGTCTTGTGTTATATAACATTATAAAAGTCATTCCCGGGAGCAAAAATAGGAAGATGTATCCTTTTACATGTAACTTTAGATTATTTGGCTTATTTAATTTTTTGATCCAATCAATATCACAAATGCAGTGACGCTAACTACTCGTGCGTACACGAGCAGTTAGCGTCACTCGAGTCATCGGCACACTCCATCTGCCTTTTATTCTCAAACCTGTGCAAAAGGATTATTAGTTTTAGATCTCAAAAACTTACAAGAAATTATTTAAAACAAAAGAAAAACATCCACAATAGAACATTTTTACTATTATGACTAAACTATTAACATATTTCATTATAATTGAAGAATATAACCAGTCTTACGTCACAATCTGTGCACGTTTTTCAAAAACACATTTGATAATAATTCTATGAATTTTAATAGAATCTCAGAATTTTCTTAACACAAATTTCTGGGAAATTTCGTAGCCGTTGTCGAAGCTCTGAGAAAATAAGTACTGTGCGACCAGTAATCAATGGCTTTCGATTATCTTAAGTACATCTATTTGCATAAAAATCTCCAACAGTTTACCAATTTACCTTAACGACTAACCAAAATTCGGTGCGATTTTTTTGTCCTCGATTACCCATTTTCTTAACTGATTTTGGAATTATATGAACAGTTTTTAAAGGCCTCCCTATTGACTGCTTCGTTGGTCTAGTGGTTGCATCTTTGACAGCAATCTTAGTTGCAGCCCTAAGTCTGGAAGCTGGTGGTGTTGGAACACCCCCGTGTCTCGGAGAGTCGGTTCTGCACCTGATCTCTCTCCGGTCATGGTCTGTCGTCCTTTCTATGAGAGTAAAGGAACAGAGAGTGCACCAGTGTTTGCAAACTTGTGCACTATAATATCTCCTACGTACCTGGCTAGTCTCTGTTGAGATTGGCCACCATGACCGTTATCGGTCAGATATATTCACATATATAATGCTTCCCTGTTTGTGAATGTAAACTCACAAACATATTTTTATTTGAAATACAGTTTTCATCTGGTTATCTAATGGTTCAAAGTCTTGCTTATCTGGGATCTTAGGGTAGGCGTATTATCTAGACATTAGGTGTAAGCCTACTACTAATATACATTTATGAAAATAAAATCAAACCACCAAACAACAGGAAGTTAGTGATCTTTTTATTTCTCGATAGATTCACAACACCAGTCAACAGATATAAAAATTTCAATAGCCCTTAATACAATCATCGCACAATGCTAATTGTCATTCCAATAAACACGCAAAATGATTAAGTTGCACATTCAGATGACGCAATAAAAAACACATCTTTCGTCACTTACTGTTAAATTGGGATCAATTTCATTTGTATCGGAAATATATTGTCACGATTTGTATGGAGGAGTTATTTTTGTAAAGCTATTGACGGAATAAGCTCCATGACTACTGGGGAGAGAAAAGTGATTCGTTTCAATAGGTCATTGTGACGTTTTTACCAACCTTTTTCTGATAATTTTGGAATAATTTTGGGGATTTATCGAATATTTTGGAATTACATCAGGATAATTGAATTTAGAAAGTTTTTTTCAACAAATCAGCATTATGATTCAAAACCTTGGCCACCAAAGTTGTATTTAAACATTATAATTCGTAATTCATAAAGAACGTATGACGTTCTTTATCAATGAGTTTCTTTAACATGAACTGCGAATTCAATATTCATTCAAGGAAAAGTTAATTAAATATCAATTTTATCGTTTCCGTTAAACAATCATCCATTGAACAAGTTATTTTTTGAATGATTAATTATCTATCGTTAAAACGAAGTAAGGCACAAAGGATATAATAATAAGAAAATGAAAATTATATTTCACGGCGCGATATTTAAATCTCAAGTTTATGCGTTTTTTGTTTAGATGGCAATATTAGTAATAAATAAACGTTATTAAAATTAATGAATTTCTTAACTAATTGTCGTTTCCACAATAGATGCTATGCAACCAATTTTAAATATTTTTGCTAGATTTTTTTGCAGTTTCTAATGTTTATTATTTATTTCACATTATCTAAAGCGCCAAAAGTTATAAATATTTTATTTTTATATTTTCAGAATACAATTAACTTGCAATGGCTCAAGAGAAGACTTGGACCCCTACGTGCCAGCAAAAAACAGACCCCTTGAATCGAATACGTCGTAAGTTTTTCATTTTTTTTTTAATGTTTGTAGATTTTCAAGGTTGGTATATAAAATATACCTTTATTAATACAAATATGGACAACATATTCTACGTGAAACTCTGTTTACTTCATCGATTTAGTGACTGCATTTTTAATAATCCATGAGTTTGAGGATCCATTCCCCAGAAAATTTCCTTATTGTTGGAATTTGGTAATGTTGGTACACCTGCATATCTCGTAAAGCACTTAAAACATAGTTGCTAAGCCATGTTTCCCTCCGATTGAGCTGGACTAGTCATCTATCACATTACAAGAACAAAGGGATATATGTTCGTATACCTTGTATACCCTGTTGATATTTGCAACTGTAGCCGAAATAGATCATTGAGATATAAGTAATAAGTTTATACAATTTGTAGGAGCTTCGGTGCCTTGGCTCACCTCCTCAAAGCCTCGTTGGGTTCTGGGGTATTGGCTATGCCCCTAGCCTTTCGGAATGCTGGACTGCTCGTGGGCTGCATTGGCACCATCATCATTGGCTTCGTTTGTGGACATGTTATACATATATTGGTAAATATACTAATGCTATTCATAATAACTTAGAGCACTGATAATGAATGAATGAATATAACTTTATTTCACACAATACATAAACAACAATACAATACAATAACAATGGAAATGCATATATGCAATAGGCGGTCTTATCATTAAAGAGCGATCTCTTCCAGGCTACCTAACGTAGAGTAAAAAGAATTAGCAAGAAATAGGTAGGTGGTGCAAAGATAGAAAAATACATAAATAGGAAAAGCACATAAAAACAGTTTATAAAAGTAAAAATAACATACAATACAGAAAAACGTACATAATACTAGGCGTGCACAGGCCCGCATCGTACGCATCAGGCGCATTGGATTTCACGAATCGTAATATTATTTGTATAGAATGTGACTCTAGTACGTCCACTGATCGGCATCGTACGGATCGCAATTTCTATACAAGTTAATAATTCCGATGCGTGCAATGCGGACCTGTGGACGCCGAACACTATATAAAACAATTGTTTTTTTTTGTTTATACGCACTCTTCGAAAAACTCTTATTATTATGAACAGAATGAAAGCTAAAGACTATTTAGTATTATGCTTCTACATTTATTCCCGGCTTTTGAGGGCTTCAAATTTATCTCACTTTAATGAATCCATAACTATTGACTTCAGTTAATAGTTATGGATTCATTAAAGTTCCGAATTTCATACAAAGTTTGACAATGATGCGTTGCTCAGAAACGCAATTGTCATAGTTACCGGACGTTTAACGCTATCGAATAGATAAAGTAGTTATTAGTAGTCTTTCTTAAATAAGGATATTAGAAATATACGGGAGGGCAGTGAGAATAAAACCAAGAAACGAAATAGCACAAATTTTAATTAAATGTCTTTTTATCAGGTGAATTTTACGTCGCATTTACACTGTGAAATTAGTTTAATCAAAAATATGCACAGGGCACGAAATTAATCTAGTATCGCGAAACTAAAGCATGCATTGTATAACTGGACGTTTACACGTGAATTGATGGTGGAACTTATATTATTAAACTAAATTCAAGCCTCAAATTTCGCAATGTAAATCCGACTTTAAAGCAAGTAAATTTCAGAAATAGAGCAAGGAAAATAATCTAGCATCCATTTTTCTGGATATTTTGTGATCATGGACAATGAATGTCTTCATTTTATCCACGTTTCAGGGTAAAAAGGAATGGATAAACTATAAATGAAATATACTTTTACGCTAAGATGTATCCCTTGCTTTTTTAACACTCGTTACAACCATTTTTGGGTAGGTTTTTGAGCCAGGCTGAAAACGCCTCCTTTTATACCCTAAAATTGTACAGTAGACCTGGCTGGTGAGAAGCGAGTAGTATAGATGTAATACATTGCAACATAAGAGGCTAAATCAGAGTCAAGTGCTAATTGATTTCCGCACACTATCAAGACAAAATAAAGATCTAAACTACAAAGTGTAACCATTTATCATACCGTAATGATAACCGCTTGAACACGAACAATGCAACTGAATGCATCTTAACGTTAAGCAAAAACTATCTTTATTTAGTATACAGTAAGGTATAAATTGTTGTTTTAATATTTCCAGTCAGCTTACGATAAAAATTGTACTTTCGCTTGTTGTCTCGACAATGCCCAATTTGCGGTACCTTTGTTGAAACTTTCGTTTTCACACTGTTTCTATTACGTAATGGCCTTACGAAGTAGGACGTGCATTACTTTATAACCCGCTTGTTTAATAATAGTTATAAAATATAATAGAAAGAGAGAATGGTGTATTTCTTTATTGAAATGGTTTTTTAACGGCGTAACCGACGTATGTATACAACGCTTTGTTAGGTAGTGTGATTTTGACCGCTGTTTTTCATTCTCAGTGTAATTCTGTTTATTGTAAATGCTCTAATGTGCAAAATTCCAAACATTGCCAATGGAGATCGGCTACAACAGACAAATCGCTATACAACACAGACATAATAACCGAAATTATATATTTTGTCGCCTTCGCAAAGCCTGATAAATTGCCTAATAAATCAAGATTGATCTAAGTTTCGCTTTAATCAACACATCCCTACATTACAATGACTTAGAAATATTGCTTATCCATTTGACGCCTGACACATTTAATGTGTCTCGACGCCTGCGCTAAATGTTTAGCAAACACTCTCTTCAAGACATTGGCGCATTAAATTTCATCAAAAAAATCCAATTTTATTATATAACGGAAACATTCAATTAAATTTTAGCTAGAGATTAGAGCTATATAAAAAATATGTTTTATAAATTATCACGAGAACGTTTTGGTAGCAAACCTTTTAGTTGAATTATACATATTTGACAGATATTAATTATCTGTATTATACGAACACGGCGAATTCCTCATTGGAATGGAGGAAAAAAACGGGGCAAAAATGTCTTAAACATCACGCTGATACAATTCGAAAATATCCTATTTATAGTGAATTTATAATGTGTGATTCTATTTCAAATGAATTATCAAATATATTTCGATATGATTCGTGAATAATTCCTCGGTATTTAATAAAATTTCATCGAATTTGTTTGAAGGAAGGTGTATTAAGAGCTAATATAAGATTTATTTTTAACAGGTAAGGACATCACAACAATTATGCGTAGAAGTGAAAAAGCCTTGCCTCGGATACGCGGATACTTGTGACTTGGTCTTCCAAAATGGACCCAAACCGATGCGACGATTTGCTCCCCATGTCAGGTAAATGAAATTTTAATAAGTAAAATACTTTTAACAAAATCATCTTTTACATGTTCTCTAAGTACAAGCACTTGTTCACTATAATAAATATTATCTTCTATTCATAACCAGTTCATATAAAAATCAAACGCGTCTTTTTGCTTAGGGACAGTATAATATCCTACTAGGCATAAGAAGTGTATCTTACATATTACATTCATTATGAAATATTATGATAGGCATAAAATATAATAATTGCAGGGAACTTGCGGACTGGGCACTCGCTGTAACGCATCTGGGCGCTTGTTGCGTCTACATTGTCGTTATATCCGAGTCTTTTAAGCAGGTTTGTATGTTTGTTTGTATAGTAGTAAAGTGTGGAGTCACTGAAATACTGTTTGGAGTCAAAATGTTTATTAATTCTTTTTTTTAAATGGTAAAAGTCGTCACATTATTTTTCAAGTTTTCGCAGTTTTAGCAGAATTTGTAGAGTACTGCCTGACTGATGCAGATCTAGCATTTAAATTTAACATTTTTAATATCTTTATGACATTAGAAATACATAGCGCTTTTGTTGTGTGGACAATAGATTGAAAAAGCATTCTTTATAGTATTAAAAATACTTTCTAATATAAATAATGAATGTTTAGTTAAATATCACGTTAATCTGAGGTCTGAAACACATTAAGATAGAGAGATTTTTCTAACAAAAAGTCTCAATAGCAGCCCTTCCCGCTCAGCCGCAGCCACGCGATCGGCGATGCAAATTGCGGCGTGAAAAGCTATGGGAATTCAACAAATGTAACAGCAAATGTACTGGCGAGTATCGAGGCGGCCACAGCTCAGCGCGCCGCCCGTCGCACCTTCAGTCACACTTCTTGCTTAAATACGACAATATTTAAAGTTAAAAGATAACTTTGACGACCCAATTGGCGCAGTGGTTTAGCAATGGTCTATTGCGCCGGAGGGTGTGGGTTCGATCCCCACGAGCAGAAAATTATGATGTGATGAACATTGTAATTTTTTACCGTCTGGGTGTTCATTTATCTATAGTATGTATGTATTTACATGTGTCTATCAGTTATCTAGGTTCCATAATACAAGCTTTGCTTAGTTTGGGACTAGATGGCGTTGTGTCAAATGTCCAGGGATATTTATATTTAACTCCTAGATAGCTGGGGCTCCATACAATATCGCCCATCTCTAAAGCAATTTATTATTATTACACAACCTTTTTTCAGATATCCGATCAGTACGGCGGCCCCAACTGGTCCGTTTCGATCTACTGCGCGCTGTGTCTCGTGGTCCTCGTGCCACTGACGCAGATCACGAAGCTGAAGTACTTGGTACCCTTCTCAGCGATCGCCAACTTCGTGTGGCTCGCGTCTATATGCATCTCCATTTATTACTGTCTGAGAGACCCCCCGCCACCGTCTACGAGGAACATGGCTACGTCGATCGCTGGATTGCCCAATTTTATAAGGTATTTTTTTTTATTTTACGTAAATTATGTTTTATTAGTCTAACAATATCCAAAATATCAATGCATGGTTGCTTCTTAGAAATAAGGTTATTGGTATGGAAAAAAAATCCAATATACATTCAGGGACACTCTATATACTATAACTAAATAAAGTAAAGTCAAATTTAAGTTTCTGTAAAAATACAAAAGAATGAAATATTTTTGCATATATTAATACAATCAAAAATAAGTTAGACCACTAACGTACGTTACACATAAAAACTTTTTCGCTTAAAAAATGTAACTATGTAAATAAAATCTTTTAGCCCGTATTCAACTGTTTACACAGGAGACGACTAACACCTATTATACTACTAATATTATAAATGCCAAAGTTTGTGAGGATGTATATATGTTACACTATTTGTTACACTTTCACGCAAAAACTAATGGACCAATTATGACGAAACATGGTGTATATATAATAGATAAGGGTTCAGGATAACTTTTTATCCCGCAGTTGCCACGGGATCAGAAGTTAAGCGTGTGTAACCTCGGAGCGTGGCTAGTTTATCTATACATATAATAAAATCGTAGACTAGCCGTGTCTGTACATTTAATATTTTCAAGAAAAAAATTGTGTTTCGTGTTTCATTTGTGATTCTAAACTCAAAACAATGATTTTTAGAATTTTTGTCTGTTTGTCTGTTTGTCTGTTTGTCTGTTTGTCTGTTTGTCGGGCGTTTGTACGCAGTCAACTCCGAAACGGCTAAACCGATTTAAATGCGGTTTTCGATTATTTATTACGGCAAGTCCCCCGGAGGTTTTAGTGTTTGTTTCATTCAAATCGGTTATAAAATAAAAAAGATATGAGGGTTCAAAGTTATCCCATATAAGATCAGAACACATCATCAATGCGCTTAGGTACATTCAGTTGAACCTTTTTAGTTGTTGTTTGCACAGTACTTTTTAATGATAAATAAAGCCTTCCTTTAATCTCCAAAGTAGATTATGATCATGGCGGCCAATCACAACAAAGACTAACCAACATGCAGAAGTTATTATTTGCGTCCATAAGCAAGAATGCGTTAAATGCGTGCAAACATACAAGTTTCTTTCATTCTAAAAGTATACAACAGATATCGAAAATGTTAATATTTTGCAAAAAAAATATAAGAGAATTATTAGGATTATACAAGCATAAACAGTGACACTTTTGTTATATTTCATTTAGGATATACTTCGGACTTAAAATATAACAGTTATTAAATCGCAAAGATTGTACAGTTCTTCTATACATATAATAAAACAGTAACCGAACCATTTCTGTACATTGAATATTTCTCAAAAAAGAGTAATTGGTATGCAATATGTATGTTCTATAGATACCAAAACCATGGTTAAATTTTTTTTTTCTGTTTGTCTGTTTATCTATTTATCTGTTTGTATGTGCGTCAATCACGTAATAACCACTGGGCAGATTTTTATGAAATTTCACATGCTGATAGACCAATATTAGGTACATTTTATTTAAAAAAATATATTTTTGGGGTGGCTCTCCATACCTGTAAACGGAGGGTAAAAAAATAAATTCGCGAATACAACATTGAGTGAGGTTTCATTGGAAAGGTCTTTAAAAATGATATCGAGGTTTCTAAATGCGTTTTCTGCTAAAATAAATATTTTTGAGATATACGCTTCTAAAGTCGTGAAAATGTCATACCACGTGACAATGTGAGATTGTGGTTGAGTTGCGGACATGCCTTTTTATACTCTTAACGTATAGATTAAGACGTTAAACACTCAATGAATCCTCAAAAACCTTCAAAAAATAACTAACTCTCTGCCCGCGGCTTCGCTCGCGTGGGCTTCTATTTTCTGTATTTTTAAAGAGGCGCGCGCTCTGTGAGATTTTGGTCAAACCTATTTCCATAGAAAATTATTAAAAAGCTATAGACATGCGCATATATCACTGGTCCTGCGATCGTATTTTTTTTAAACTTTTGTTGTGCTCCTCTAAAAATACAGAAATTAGTAGCCCACGCGTGCGAAGCCGCGGGCGAAAAGCTAGTAATATAATAAACCTCAAATTTATATGAACATTAAACTATCTTTAAACGGTCACATTTCGAAGTACTTGAATTCTTGTTTTGGCGAGACGCCAAATTGTAGCCGTTGGAAATCTTACCACTGCGCTGCCAACATATAAACTCACATTAGATAAGAACTTGATTCAAGTGAAATATAAGATAAGTATTTAACGTCATACATTCTACTTAAATTATAAATGCGAAAGTTTGTGAGTATGTTTGTTACTCTTTTGCGAAAAAACTACTGGACGGATTGAATTAATGCATATATAGAATCCGAAATAATACAATGCCACTTTTTACCCCCGAATTTCCACAGGAACAGAAGATACGCGGACGGATCGCGTAGGCATAGCTAGTAAATCATATTTATTCTCTACAAAATATCTTAACTCCAAAATCGTAAAAATGTGTCCTCAGTTTAACTTTTAAATCGTTTAATGATCCGGCAAAAATGACGATTAATGGAACGGAGAATAAAGCCTTAAATACTATTTATATTTATATGGTCTTCAATTCTTTCACAATTTTAACGTTATTTATGATGTTTTTATCTTTCTTGGCAATGTCTGAAGTATATTAACGTATAATAAAATAGTAACATGGGGATTATATTAAAGACTTTTACAACGAGTCATTGATTACTCGTTTTTTTATGTTTAATAAACAAAAAGGCTCTTAAAAAATGCGTTGTAATTATCCATACTCTTCGACGCGGATGTTGGCAGTACGCTGTAATTTCACGTCTTACCAAGTTCTGTATATCATCTTTCTATGCAAAAAATTCTTATTAGCTGTCATCTAAGTCCTATAAAGAGAAAGTTCAGTCTTTGTCACAGGGGGACGTAATGAATAGGCTCAAAAATCAACTGGACCGGTTTTAAAAATCCTTTTACCCTTCGAAGGTATATAATCCACAAGTAACATAGGCTATATATATATAACATTATGCTACCTCAGCGAAGTCGCACGGTCAGCTAGTATTTCATATTATTATTTCTTCGATTAACCGATGTGACGAAGGATGATAATTGAAACTCAATATGCTGTTAACAATCTTCTCTGTATTTCCGCCGTTAAACCTCCTTTATATACCCAATACGGGGTTCTCACATAGAAACATTCAAATTCTTATTTTTTATAGTTGCTTATTATAAATACACTTACAATATATATAGAATAGTGTAGCAGTTTCAATTATAGTTTTATTTTAATTAATTATTTAATTTAAGTGTAATTAACTAAGTTTTAATATTAATATAACTCTTTTAATAACAAAAACAAAATAATTCTAAAGTCACTGCCGTAACTGTTTTTTAAACAAAGTGAATGTAATCAGTATATCCAAAATATTTTAAATTAAAAAAATATAATAAGTTATTACAATTACTAAATTATGGTGGCTAATAATTAACTTGACTAATTAATATAATCAATAATATAAAACTTCAATGTGTTAACAGGAACTACATTTAGGCTGGGTTGCTAACATAGAATTTATACACTTTTGCTTAATATTTTAATTCATACATTAAAATATATATATATATATGAATAATGGTGTAATAATTTAATTGTATATTATCATATTACTCTATTCGTTAATAATTAACAAAACAATTTAATTGTGACCTCATTAGCAGTTTAAGATACGTCACCACAGATAACATAATACTATGAGCTTTTTACTGAAGTTCACCATAGATAATAATACTGTAATTAATTGGATTTACTTATTACTATTATTATTAATGCTTCACTGACGCTCAGATAACACCTCTCAAAAACAACGCACCCCGTGACTCCTTTCCTTTGATCTTCACAAACGATATCAAGCATATGATATCAATGAAGATTGGAAGGGAATTTCCACTCAACCGAGAAATAAAGTTTCCTCATAATATTTCTGGAATTTATATTAATATCGCCATAGTCGTAATTTATTATACAGAAGCCAGGGGAGTATTTAAATTATCGTTTTATGGGAAGATCTTATTCACGTTATGAGTAATTTTGATGTTTAGAATACTTAAGAGCGACCAGGACGACGCAACCAACTTCTACACGCACGTGGTCTCTAAATTTTCTGTTTCACCTGTGGGAGAGGGACCGTATTGCGAGACAGAGCCGGCCTATCGCTGTAGGTGTGGCTCTGTGTCATTCATTTCTTGAGTTACAATATATACATATTTAAATACGTACGACAACTAAACGCTGCGCACCAAAACTTGTTATTAGTAAAAATAATGTTGTCTCAATGCTGTTTCGTAACTTTTACATCAAAGCGTGCAGTGAGTTCGCGCGCAGAAAAACGAGTTTGAACTCACATATTTTATAAGAAGTTTACTAAAAAAATTAATGTATACTTGTTAGATAATGATAATGGACGCTCTAAATTAAAATTAAATATATATTTTTTTAATTTGATATACAATGTTTATAAAATTATTTTATTATGAACTGATATTATGTATTTTTATTTTTCATTATTTCATTATTTATTGCATGTATTTTTCAATTGAGACTTCATTTATTAGACTATCTAAATATTACATAAATTCTTATACATGAAATACGTATAAAAGGAGTAAATAAGTACTAAATAAAACAATTTTAATTTATTGTGTACCAAGTTCCATCTAAATTAGATCAGTAGTTTTTGCGTGAAAGAGTAACAAACACACATACATACATCCTCACAAACGTTCGCATTTATGCATGCATGTATTTAGCAAAATTTAGGGTAAGTTAAACGGAAAATAATGACTACCAAATTTAAAATTCTAATTTTATAAACGAAATCGCCTAGTATCACGTCCTACCTATATAGTATCTTGGTCTTCAAAGCATAACGTGCTTTTATTTACATGCAGGAAATGGTTTATTATAATATAGTCAAAGTTATAAGTGATCTGGTAATTCCAATAAAATAGAAAAAATAATTCATACTGAAAATTGTATCGCTTTATGATGCGTATAATTATTTATGAAAAAAAAATTATAACTCCTTAGTCATTGAGAACTCGACAAGGAAAGAGATTGTTGCGGGACCTGAAGAGTCTACTAAACTCTAAAAATAACGAATGGATTTTCTAACGGTTTTCACCAATAGATTGCATTATGGTTTTATGTAAATTGCCCACGTAATCGACGAAATCACGTAATATTTTTGTTCATCGCGCGCTCTCAACTGCATATGCAGGTAATAGACGGTTATAATATATTCAAAGTTAAAAATAATAAAGATCATTCCAATAAAAAAAAGAAAAAGTAACTCATATCGAAAATGGATTGCTTTGAAATGCAAAAAATTATTTATGAAATAATAAATATATAACATCGAGTACTCATCCTGAAGAGTCTACTAAACTAAAAATAACGAATAGATTTTCGAACGGTTTTCACCATTTGATCGTGTCCTTACTGACTTACTGAGCAATATTTGGATGTACAATGTGTTTTGGTTTTAAATAAATTGCTCAAATCCGAGCGAGCGAACCTATAGGTGGGTGTTACATAATATTTTTGTGAGTAATTGAAGCGACGCGCGCTCTCAACTGCATATGCAGGAAATAGATGGTTATAATGTAGCTTTATATAATACAAAGTTAAAAGTGATACAGATGATTCCAATAAAAAAGAAAGAAATAACTTATATCGAAAATGAATCGCTTTAGAATGCGAACGAATGAATTAATATTTGTTATATTAATAAATAATTTTTTTTAACTCCTTTGTTATTGGGTACTCAACTCTAGAAATAACCAATGGATTTTCAAACGGTTTTCACCTATGGATAGTGTGATTTCTGACGAATATTTTGATGTACAATTCGTTATAGATGTATGTAAATTGCTCAGATCCGAGCGCGCGAAGCTGCAAGTGAAACTAACAATCTTTTTGTTAGCAATTGACGCGTCGCGCGCTTTCAACTCCGTACGTAAGGAATGGACAACTATAATATGATCAAAGTGAAAAGTAATAAAGAACATTCCAATAAAATAGAAAAATAAGCTATACGGACAATTGGATCGCCTTAAACTGCATATAATTATTTGTGAAAAAAAATCATAACTTCTTAGCCATTGAAACCTCGACAAGGAAATAGATCGTTGCGAGAACTGAACTCTAATAAACTCTAAAACTAACCAATGGATTTTCGAACGGTTTTCACCTATGGATAGTGTGATTTCTGACGAATATTTTTATGTACAATTCGTTATAGTTGTATCTAAATTGCCCAGATCCGAGCGCGCGAAGCTGCGAGTGAAACTAACAATCTTTTTGTTAGTAATTGACGCGTCGCGCGCTTTCAACTCCGTACGTAAGGAATGGACGACTATAATATAATAAAAATCAAAATTTCTTTAAAACCATTATTTATGGAAATTAGAAATACCAAACCTCGATACGTTTATGAATCTGGATAGAACTTCAGAATATACCGCCTTTCACGCGGCTTCGCTCTCGTTCTAGATAGTCCAGAGGTTCCCAAACTGTGTCTCGAAATAATACATGGGCGTCTTGACAATTTCATTGCTTCTCCTCCCCCCATTCACGTACCCTTTTAATTCTATTTGAAACTATAATTCACCCCACGCCGACACTAGGGCGTCAAAACATCAAGCTCGTACGGTCTTACTACAAAAAAGTTAAACAACTGTTCAAAAACTGTCTTAAAAAGCGTTACTATAAAAGATTGTTTAGACACTATCTAAAGTAAAATACACGGCAAGTTTAGACCATCTTTAAACACGTATTTAAATTTTTAGACAATGTTTTACTAAACAGGTGTTAAATCAATGTCTAAATAAGTTTTGTAGTAAAACTGGTAAGTGCGCGCGCATTGAAAAGATTGGAAATCCCTGTTATAAATTATAATATATAAGTATATGTCAACTAAGATGCAGCTTTCTGATGGTGGAAAACAATTCTTAAAATTCCAACGCAATATTTATTATAATAAAAAAGTTATGTTCATTTTAATGTCAGTCTGTGAGGATATAGTAACCGCCAAGGTGCCAAATTGGCCCGTCGTCAAGCCAGCGTAAATCACCGTTGTGGCTTAAAATTTTCCACGCAAATCCTAGGCCATAACAATGTAGTCTATTCAAATTAGACTTTGAGTCTCGTGTTCCATTTTGATCTTGTTTTGTGATTTTCATCTACCTATACAAATATTATATAGCTGAAACATTTGTGTATTATGTTAGTAATATAGTGAGCAGAATTGGGCACTTTAAATTATTTCAATTTCCACATTGTTATATACAGAGTGCCCCGTCATGAAAGCATAACCTGACTTATTTATTAAATATTTTTTATTAAATTAAAAAATATTTTCTCATATATGATATATGATATTTGATACGTTCGAGATTTATACTTTTCTTATCAGATATGTTTACAATCATCGTTCGTTTCTCTAACGAAATTCTAATATTCTCGGGTCTGTAATATTTTTTATCTTCAATAAAAACCCTCACTTAATTTAAATACAAATACAGAAAAAGAAACAGAATATTCTCCGGTATTTAAAGACCCATTTATCAGAGAGCCTCTTTAATTTCCTTAGGGTATCTTATTCATTAAATAGGTTTAATTGTTTAAAAGCATCTGTTAATTCTCGTGTGGAATAGTTAAATGGCTTCTCTAATAATGTTTGCTAAATTAGATAAAGGTGTACTTTCAAAATTAAAAATTCGTTTTAAAAACTGTCTTATATAATCACGTGTAAACCAGAATTGATCGCTTAAAATGAATTTCACTTTAATTCCAATTTCACTTTAATTACAATTCAATGAGAGACTAAATGAAAAGATTAGAACTTAGAAATAGTACTGTACACTACGTTACAGTCAATTTATTTGTTATAATATTGAACTATATAAAATTGCTTCGCACCTTTAAAGTGAACGAATTTTTTTGAGCATTAAGTTCTGCCATCTATCTTAAAATTACGTTATAAATAAAAAAAATCACTCTACTGTATGTATATATTTGTTTCGTTTAGTAACGGATATCTTTAAAGGTGCGACTTGTAAAAAATTGCAGATTAAAAAATAATTGACTTACACTTCTCATAACTTAAGTCAAATCACCTTTTCTTACTACATACACTTTTTTCACAGTACATGTCTCTTCGCTATGGAAGGAATAGGAGTGGTGATGCCCATAGAGAACGAGATGACCAAACCCCAACAGTTCCTGGGCTGTCCCGGAGTTCTTAACATCGCCATGAGCGCTGTGGTCGCTCTGTACGCGTTTGTGGGCTTCTGCGGGTATCTGAGCTTTGGTGAAACTGTGAGGGGAAGTTTGACACTGAATCTGCCTCAAGATGAACTGTAAGTATCTATATCTAATTTTATTTCTCATTTGCATGAACATATAAAACAGCATAAGACATTTTAGTTTAAATAATAGTTTTTTGTAAATAATAATTGTTGCCGAAGCAATCCTAAATAACCAGTACTTTTTACTGTTGTGATATTCTTACTAATCTTTGAAATACTTAAATCGCTATCAGAAAATATCAAGATATTTATTCAAAAAACTCATTATCATACTCATTATTATAAAGAGGAAAGATTTATTTGTTTGTATTGAATAGGCTCCGAAACTACAGGACCGATTTGGATGAAATTTAGTACAGATATTCTTTGAATCTCTAGGAATCACAAAGTATAGTTTTTTATCTTGAAAATCCTGCGGGAACGGGATATATACGCGGGTGAAACCGCAGAGCTCCGCTAGTATGTTATATTGTTATAAAAATTGTATTAAGTTTGTCGGCCATATTATGATCGTTTTAACAAACGATCTCTACTTATAAGTCGAGAATCATTCTGCAATGTTTCTTAAGGCTCGCTTAACATCACTAATAGTTTAGCAAACAACTTTTTTCGTAATATTTTCTTGTGTTTGTTTTAACGCGACTCTCTATATATGAACCGCGTTTAAAATCCTTTAAAAAGCATTTTACTAAGGAGCGTTGTTATTAAGACCTTTTAAAAGTGCAGTTTTTTAGTCAAATAGCGCGCGTTAAACGCTCTTAACTTTTTTTTTTGTATTTCAGCCTAGCTCAAGCAGCAAAGATCCTAGTAGCCCTGGTGATGGTGCTATCCTACGCGCTGATCTTCTACGTGCCCGTGGACGTCGCCTGGAGGAGGATCAGCGACAAGATCCCCGCTACTTACCATCGGTGGGGGCTCGCGGGACTTAGACTCGCGGGGACTTTGTTGACAGGTATAAAAATACTTGTGGCTCGCTCTGAACTAGACCCGTTGTAATGTTTTTTTTTTATATATGACTGACAGACATTTGGCCGCAATCATGCCTGATGGTAAGCAGTGATGCGGCCTTTGATATTGGCTCTGGCCTTAAATAGACCCAAATCGTATGTTGAGGGAAAGACGGCAGAGAGTTCCTCCTCCGCAGTCCGATGTATATATCATATATACACTATATTTGTATTAAACTTGAATATTTTGCTATTCGTAACTGCCCTACCAATTTTGCTCATCTTCGAACTTAATATTTTCTTTTGTATGTAGCGTGTAAACTCGCCTACGAAATCAAGATCGGATAAACGATACTCCAGTTATCAGTTTTAAATATTTTCATAAGTCAATATAAAACTTGAATATGTAGCCTTTCCAAGAATAATTTCGTCAAAAAATAATGTAATTACGCCATAGGTCATCAAATAACATTTAAAAATATTTTTTTATTTCAGTCGGCCTTGCCTGTGCGATACCTCGCCTGGAACTTTTCATGGAACTAGTAGGAGCTGTTTGTTTGTCTTGCCTCGGTCTCTCCCTCCCCGCCATA
>LQNK01000518.1:392288-425375 GCA_001586405.1 Phoebis sennae
TTTGATTTTAGATGACTTAAAATTGGCTAATTAAATTCATTACGTGCTATGACCTGGTTTGAGTTTTAATTAAAAGTTCAAAAAGTATGCAACACATTTTCTTTCAAAATGACAGTAAAATTTTCAGACAAAAAGGATCTTCCTTTTCGCCTTTCCATTCTTTCTTCCCCTTGTTTAATTTCCTGTTAGCAGCGCCTATTGTGGTAAAAATTGGAATATTAAAAAACAACATAATATGCAAAAGTTCAACCCATAAGAATTTTAATCCTTGTTTTGCAACTAAATCTTTATGGCGAAGACAATTTTGATGTATACTTACAATTTTACGTTTTTAACACCCGTAAGAAGTTACCATTATTTTACTTCCACCCAGGTTACGTCAAATATGACGTATGACAAATTTCAATCGTAAATTCATGATTTAAATAATACAAAAATACAATATTTTATATAATAAGTAGATCGAAGTAACGAATTACGACGTGACTTAGTAGAGTTTTTTTCCGACTCAGAATACAAATTTTCGTTGACAGAGGTTGAGTGAAGTCAAGGAAAGCTCGAGATACGTATTAGAATACGGATGTAGGACTTGGCTGACTCCAACAAATTCTCATTCATTCTTAATACCATGTAACTGGGTTTCAAGATATCAATTAAACAATACCTGTGTTTTGCATGACAAAAAGTATTCACAATGATAGCTTGCAGCGGAAATATCGGACTTTCATAATGCAAGTCATTCCTAAACATATATTTTTACATTTGTAAACTAAAATTATCTGTTGTATATCTTCGCTGTTCAAAGATATGTGATTTTTGTCTTCATAATATTTCTTTCTAATCAATAACCTTGATTAAGATTTAAGATTCTAAACTTAATTTGAGAAGTATAATTGAATACCCTTCGGACCCAAGTAATCGAATTTATCTACACTCTACACGTATGATGATACTTGATAATTCACAATCTAATATTTTTCGGCGATCTTTAAATAATACCCATCATAACTAAATCTATCTAAACCAAACATCTTCTGATCGGAGAATCTTTAACCTTAAACAATCCAAGTAATGTTTAAAATATATAAAACATCCCACGGACCATTTTCTTTATTATCTTTAACCTGCTTATTTAATCTCTACAATATTACGCCATACCTTTATTTCATTTCTTAAGATTGAATCGAAAAGATAAAATTGGGGCAAACATTTCTTATTAAAATACCTTTATTATATTAATCTTGCCTTTTAATATTATGTAAGATTTCAGTCGCTCCGCATAAAAAATAATCTCAGAAGGGAGTTATTTGCGTGAGAACTTACGCACACAAAAGCATTCGGAATTCTTAACGTACTCGTTAAAATTGGAGTTGAATTGATATAATTCTATTCACTTTCAAAATTACAAGCCAATTAGGCACTCAATATTACGAACAAAATAATATTCCAACAGTATTTCTTCAAAACGTAAACAGTAAAGAGTATATTTTGTTTCAAATTACAACTGTTAGTGATTTACGTACTTTTTAATATCATTTAAAAATTATTGCTGCTGATATTAAAAATAAAACGAAGATTCCCAATTCCCAGAAGCAGAACGTAAATTAATAAAACAATTTCTTTAATAGTATCATCGATACACTAATCTCAGGAACAGAAGGTCCGATTAAAAAAGTTTGGGTATACGTCGCTATTTAAACAACTGTCATCAATAAGAATAGAAGCAACTTTGATCTATATTAGTGAGTGCAAGTTACTTACACTTATAGGTACAGAAAGTTAAGTTTTTATTTAAATTCTACTTTGCAATAACAGAGACAGTACTTCATCTTACTCTTACCGCATTTATTTTATAATACAAACTTTGCTAAACAAGTACTTAATATGTGTATTTATGGACTGCTTTATAGATACATTTTTATAAATGACTCCTGTAGTTTATAAGTTTAAATAATTCGCAGTTGACAAATTGAGAGGGTTTGCTTTTAAAAAGGAAAACGAAGTTTATTTAATCAACAACTATTTTAATCAATAAATAGCTTCTAGCACCTCCATCCATACCTCAAATTCCATACCATTTCTGTATCACGCCAGTTGTCAAAATGTATCCTTATGTTTTTCATACAACAAATCTCCGTAACTTAGTAATTTAAAATTTGTCTTCATAGTCCAGTGTTTTCATAAATAAAGTCTCTTAATAGCGGCGATGCGATGTCGGCGAATACAGACGGGGAGAAAGCCTGCCCACATCCGCGACCGAAGGATACGATGCCGACTGCGACGCCATCTTGAACCGCAGCACCGCCTGAATCACCCTGGAATAAAATATATACTAAGAAACTAATAGAAGCTTTAAAATTAGGTCGAATGTAATAGAAATGTACATGAAGAAGCATATATATGTGACTATGGACAAAATATCTGTCGCAAGTATGAGTTCAATATCTGACTCACGTACACAGCATAAATATCTGACATCAATGAAAACATCATTTTGAAATAGATATATTTAATTGTACTTGCAATGCTTTTAAAATGAACATCATTAGAATATTGTTATCAAATGAAACACACTAAACATTTCTACAAGCACACACATTGAACACACAAGTCACCCTACACACTCAATACACATACTCACATTCACATACCTACACTGACACACCATTTGAGCAATCCCTCTGTTATCATTATATAGATATTGTTAATTTGTAAAACTCGTTATTGGCGTATTGTTATACTTAAGAATAAGAAACCAAATTGTAAGCTGTGAAGTTTTCATAAATAAATAAATTAAAAAATTAGGCGACAATAACGAACTCGATTTGATTTATAATAATTGGAAATAAATGAATAATAAAACATTGTTTTAATATAATATACTGCAAGACAAATTTCCAACGTGTGTAGTTAATACTCATCAAAACAATATTAATAAAAAAATATACAAATACCATATTATGTTTTTTAGATAAATAACAAGTTAGGACTACAGTTCGATGATCTTAGCTCAGTGAGGGTTATAAAAAATAAATTGCAAATAAATATGCACTTCGGTACAAATAAACAATTATTAGTACCAATCATTCAAATGTCCCAAAAGCAAAAGGTCAGAATTAAAAGTAATTTAGAGTAAGATTATAAACATTTTATACTTTATAGATACGACTTCCCGCGGTTTCACCTACGTATTGAATTTATTTTGGTTATATTGTATAAAAAAATATCATTGTGCTACTTCAATTATTTATTATGCTTAATATTTAATGTATTACTATACTAATTCTTAAGTATGTTTTACGTTTTCAATATTTTATCTATCCCCTGTTTCGCTTATTAAAGTCAGACAAATCTATCTATTTGCACTTACTTTGATTTCAATATCATAACTACGGATACATTTGCTATGACTTTTGTCTATCTATTGTCATATAAAGTGACATAACAATCTATCCATAATCATTGATACAATATTGAAAATGGCCGTTATAATTTTTTTTCTTGATTAAGGGATGTATCGAAAATATATTTCTAAACAAAAATAAATAAATAAATAAACATTCTTCCCCACTTTCCTCCACAACTTTTAATAGCTCAATGGATTTCCATCAAATGGCTAACAGCCGTTTTCAATATTGTATCTATCACTTGTTTTGCTAAATCTATCTATTCGCACTTACTTTGATTTCAATATTCTATCGACAGATAGCCTTTGCTACTTATGTCTATCTAACGTGACATAATCTGACATAACAATCCATAATCATTGGTACATTATTGAAAACGTTAATTGAATTGATTTTTGTTATTCTACTGTACCTGACACGTGCTCTTCCCGCCCAGGAAGAAGTTTCCAGAACAGAACATATTCTTCGTCAGCACTGTGGGGTACGCCAGGAAGCACTGCAAGAAGTTGACCACCGGCATCTCAACACGCATCAGCCTGTCAGGGATGGATGACGCGCCTTGCTATAAATTTATTTTTTTTATTTATTTTGTCATAAACAGTCTGTAAAATAATGGCAAGAATACCTAATAGTAATAAAAAATGACGAGTACCCAAAAAATTTACTTCTTTTCCCAAAAATCCCACACTTCCACACTCATATTATAAAGAGGAAAACTTTGTTTTTTTTCGTATGTAATAAATAGGCTCAAAAACTTCTACTAAACTTCTTTCAGCATTCGAAAACTACATTATCAACAAGTAACATAAACTTTAATGTGTTACATATAACATTAGATCAGTTTGTTGTGAATAAGTATTGAGAACCAAAAAACTTTATTGGTATACTCAAAAAATTCCATAATAAATAAGAAGACTGACGAAAGCACAAGGTTCGATAATAAAATTACAAAAAATGGAATTAAATAAATTAATTTAAATAAATTAGGAACAAGTATTGCATACATTAAAACGTCACACTTGTCTAATCATCCGGTTCCATCAAACGCAGTATCAATTTCAATTAATTAAAAATTAATTGACTTAGCATTTGTATGACAAAAAGTTATACCTACAATTCGACCCTTTTTTGGCAATTACCACGGACATACCTATATAACAGATATAGATAAAATCACGTATTTTTCATGATTAAATTAATGTAAGTGCCTACTTTATCATCAAGAGCTTTACGTAGCTTAAACTCGTAAGTATTCACAAATAATACTTGTATAAGTAAAGTAGCAACACTATGCGAAATGACAAGTCTTAAATTCAATAATAATAATAAATTTTCATGATAATAAGACTTAATTTTAACGCCAAGCCGCCACTAGGATTATGGGGCTCTGTGCGTCCTTAGAACTAATAGTACTGTTTATGAATACGGTGTACTCAATTTGCAATTAGAAATACGCCACATAGTTTTGCACATCGCTGACTTGTATTACAAATGCGAAACTTTCTGAGTCTTTAATTACTTTTCGGGCAAAAAAAAATATAACAACATACATATACACACAAACGTACATACATACTTCCTCAGAAGCTTTCTCATTTATAATAGGAGTAGGATATTATATAACGATAAATATATAAGGAAGTAAATTAATCACCCGTAGCCGCGGACAGAAGTCAGTATAAATATTATATTATCCACCGATTTTTTCTTCTGACTAGTATAAGTAATATTTATAATATCTTATATCTAACATAATGAAACAAATATGTGAACAGCAGCCATTTAAATTGAAATTAATTATTAGTTAAACAGAATGAGTCAATGTCCGCTAGAAGCTTTGTAAGGCAAGAACAATGTTGTCCCGTAGCTTCCTCCGGTGATAAATCAGCGCAAGCAAATTTAAGACGTATAATTGCGGCATAAGATTTTAATTTAAATATTTTGTTTAATGAGATTCTGCACGTCTCTTCCGGTCGTATCGTTGAGTCGATAGTTGACAAAGCGTGTTCTATTACTTTAGAATTTAACTTTTAAAACAATACTATATTTAAGTTAACTTATGCATCAGATTCCAATGGAAACTGAATTTTTACCTTTATTTAAATTCAGTTGGATTTCCTAATATACTGTACAGTATTTTTAAATCTAAAGCGTTTGTCCTTCAATCAATCTTCCTGAATTACTTAATGTATTATCCAATCTCTATTTCTTTCAAATTCTTGTTTCTTCAGGCCGAAATCCGGCCGTGACAGCCAATCTCAATAGATAGAAGTCATTGCGTAGAATATATTACAGTACACAATTTTGTGAGCTAATGCAAATGCAGTTTCCTATTTGGGGCCAGAGAAAACACTATTGGACTTACAACAACAGATATTACAAAAACAACACTAACCTTCGTTCTCCCCCAGCCGCTTACAACGATATTGGAATTGCCAACCATAGGTCTATTCCTCGGAGGCAATGCTACTGGTTGTATCCTTTCATTGAACTCGATTGGTTGCGCGGTCCTCATGTAAGCCACGTCTTTATCAAACGGTGGATTGTCGTAATCCGGGAAGGGTTTTACCTCAGCGATCTGTATTAACGTTCCATTCTTGCGGAAGGAACTACCAGCTCGCATTTCAACTGTTGATGGGTCTACACTAGAAAGAGAAACATGAAATGAAATGAAATGAAATATATCTTTATTGCACACACATTAAGTAAAAGATACAAAGGAAATAACTTAAAACTAATAATGGAGGCAATAGGCGGCCTTATTGCTATAAGCAATTTCTTCCAGGCAACCAAGCGAAAGCGAAAAGTATAAAATTACTGGAGGGTAGAGTGGTGCAGACATTAAAATAAAATAAAATAAAATAAAAGATAGAAAGAAAATAAAAATATATACATATTATATAGATATTATATCGTCACGAGGAAGAGTAGTGTTGAAAGAGAAGAGATTTAAAGGAATTAAGATTCTGGGCTTTTCTGATATAAATAGGTAGAGAATTCCATAAGTTAATGGCTGTTACTGTGAAGGACTTGTTAAAAAAGTTAGTTCTATGTATTGGAGTTAAAAGCAGTAGATTATGATCAGAGCGTAGGTTTAATTTATGTGAACTTAAAAGGGAAAAGTTGTCTTTGAGATAAGGAGGGGATCGCGGGTCAAATAAAATGGAGAACAACAGGTGAAGGATGTGTGCATTTCTGCGAAGACGTATAGGGAGCCAATTCAGTTTCTTACGGAAGTCGGAAATGTGATCAAACTTGCGCAGCCCAAAAATAAAGCGAATGCATATATTTTGGAGCCGCTCAAGCCTATCCAACAGGACTTCAGTAAGATCCGAATAGCACACGTCCGCATAATCGAGGATGGGAAGGAGAAGGGATTGAGCTAACAAAATTTTAGTGGGAACGGGTAGAAAATTGCGAAGTCTTTTTAAGGAATGAGAAGCGGCAAATATCCTTTTGCTGATGTCCTTTACGTTCTGACACCAGGATAGAGTTTGATCTATAGATACCCCCAGATTCTTAACGCATGTACTGAATTCAATGCGAGTGCCATTAACGTAAATGGACGGAAGAATCCCCCAATCAATTCTATTTATAAAGTTAGAACTTCCTACAATTATGGACTTTGTTTTGAATGGGTTCACCTTCAGACCATAATCTTCACTCCATTTTACAATGGAGGCGAGATCCTTGTTGGTTTCTTGAATTGCAGTAGGTAAATCTTCAAGAGAAGCCTGCGTATAAATCTGAAGGTCATCAGCGTAGAGATGAAACTTTGATGTTAAATTATCAGTAATGGAATTGATGAACAGAGCAAACAACAACGGCGACAGCACCCCACCTTGCGGTACGCCAGCAGAGAGAGAGGACCAGGAAGAAAGGTTATCATCAATTTTGATTCTTTGCTGGCGTCCGCAAAGATAGTTTTTAAACCAGCCAGTCACCTCAGGAGGCAAGTTTACCGAATGTAATAAGCCTAGAAGTACATCAAAATCGACGGTCGAAAAGGCATTAGTAAAATCCAACAATGTTAGTACTGTCAGCTTTTTTTTATCCATACCAGACCGGATGTCGTCAGTGATTTTAACAAGAGCTGTAGCGGTACTATGGCCAGGACGGAAACCGGATTGCAGGGAATTAAGGATCTTGTTTTTATTAAGGAAAGATGCCAATTGTTGATGAACCAGACGCTCCAGGACCTTGGATAGAAAGGGTAATATGGATATAGGGCGATAGTCGGAGAAGGATGTAGGGTTACGATTTTTAGGTAAGGGAATAACGAGTGCACGCTTCCACTCGTCAGGAAATTCACCTGTGGACAGACAATAGTTGAGGATATGAGAAATAACTGGAGTAAGGATGTCAAGAATAGGGAGGACCATATTACGACTAATGTTATCACTGCCAATTGACAATTTCTTTAGTAAATACTAAATCTATAATTTATATACTAAAGTCACCGGAGTTGCACTATCAATTGCCAAATAAAGTGGTATATCATCTAATGGATTTGACTATTCTTATTGACTCTATAATATTTAATCAGTTAACTAATCTATAATTAAAAAACAGTAGGTGGAATCTCATCGTGTAACTTGTGGAGTATTCAAAGATGTGTAGCATTAGTTAATGGAATGTGTTCATTTTAAAATGGCTCGAGAGGCCCTTAATCGGCCCAATAGTCGGAAAAATATTTAGCTCATTGAGAGCTAAATATTTTTCCGACTGATTTGGGGCCCTTTCATCGTTTTTAACATCACCAAATTCTTTTGAAACAAAGATAGTTTCAAATTTTATAATGGATTCTCTCGAGCATCGTATTCGTTAAAAGCTTTGTATTTATCAATATTAGGAAACGATGGTACTGGTGCGAGAGTTTACAACGTGTAAAATCACCTAATAGCATAAAATATAAAAAATATTGTAGGTGAGTTACAAGTACAGGTGTCAATTGAAAGACTTAAGAATCTTTAAGTAATTTTTGGTAACTTCATAACGTATCCAAATATATATAAATACTACTTACTTCTGTGCACAATGCGCTGCTGTCAAAATGTAATTCTCACTAACAATAAAGCCACCACAGAAGTAAGACTTGTTTACGACAAACGAGACTTGGTAAGGATAGTCCTCTATGTCAGCATCTTGCCCATTCACTATTCGATCGTCTGTGAAACCTGGCTCATACTCTGGTTTGCCGTTAACCGGTACCATTTCTGATAGAATTATATCTGAAACTAAGATTGATAGGTGATTTAATCTCCTCCTTCTGCCCTTACTACAAACTAAATTTAAAGCGTAATGTGAGTAGGAATTACATAAGAAAGTGTATTCCATCCTCTACCATGATATAACTTCGCACCAGGTGAAACGATCAAACACATTTTTGCGGTGTAAAAAACAATAGACATTTCTTGAAACAGATGTCACACTAATAATATTCGACATTGGTTTCTTGATATACGTCGGTTGTTTTAAAATAAAAAAAAATCCTGTCACTATGATATACACTTCTTGTTAGATTTTTACAGACTGGTCCGGCACCGCACTATTGAGCCGCGAAACTTTATTATATAACAAACAAACTAAAAATATTAATTCTTTCAAGCTGGCCAGGCATCTGCGACATTTTGATGATTTTGTTGATTAGATGTTTATGAGTAACATTAGGTGAACCGCATGCTTCGCTCGCCTGCTTAGGCATATAAAAAACTGACAATTTGATTTCGGTTATCCATGATATCGAACACTTTCTCTTTGCTTAAACCATAATATCACCACAAAAACAAATTTAACTTTCCTTACCCGAATTCACACATACCGCACTCGCAAGCAAAACAGTCCCAGCAAACCACATCGTACCTGAGTCCACAAGAAAGTGAACTATCCCTGTACTGCACGAGCAATGAATACCAATTGGGCTCATTACCTCTTTATATTCCTACGCAAACTCATTTGAATATCGCATTCAATACCCGTATACAACGTGGTAATGTGTTAGCTTCCATAAAACGGTATTTTTCCTCTAATGCTTTTAAGGCTCGATACCCAGGTTTTTGACAATTTTCTTACCGTTTTGAATACAAAATAACAGACAGAAGTAATCATTGTTTTATTCCTGGAATTTGTATACTTTAATTTTTCGTAATTCATATATAAAGAATAAACAAACTACGGCAGTATATAAATCTATTATATAAAACATCCTATATGCCCTGACGAGAATTACTGGATTGTAATGTAACCATTGTTTTAAGTATTTTTTTAAGAATATAAATAAAAGTTAGTGAATAAACTGGATTAAAATTTTCACTTGATATAGTACTGAGTGTTATGTGTATCTATGCAATCTTCAAAAAATAGGTGATATAAAGTAAGCGGAGTAGAATCTGAGGAGAAGATATTGTGTGTAAGTGAAGATATAGTTGTATATTTTTAATTTGGATATTCAAATCTAATTAAAATCTTCACCATCATTCAAGACTGCATAAATAAACACTCGATATATTAAAAATATATGTTGGAATTATCACATTAGAGGAAGATTTGATTAAAATGTAATTGCAGAAAGAAACGAAAAGAAATAATGTTTATTGCAGCAATAATGTAAGCTCTATTTTACACTACATCTCTGTCTGAGCTATATTAAAACTATTACTTAGATCTGAAAATTGTTCAGACACTGATAAAAATCAGTATAAAGAAGAAGGCTCAACATTGGATATTACAGTATAGTCCTTTTATCCAATTATTGTATTATCATTTCGTAAATTTTATTACGCAAATGTTTCATAATTTTTCATCATGCAAAAGAACATTATTGTGAACATTCATATCTTCTCCCCTTTTTGACGACCCGTATGGCGCAGTGGATGTGGCAATGCTCTTTTGTGAGGTTGTGGGTTCGATCCACACGAGTTGAAAATTGTAAGTGATGAACATTGTAATTTTCTACTGTCTGGGTGTTAATTTACCTATAGTATGTATGTATTTCACAAAAGAAGTATGTTTGAGTATGTATATGCGTTGTATTAAATGTCCAGAATTATTTATTATTATTTTAATTAAGACAAGTTTCACTAATACTTTAGTGTTAAAAGAGATCCATTTTGCTATCAATCGAAAGATGAAATTTTTTTTTCAACTTCTTTTTTTCCGAAATTGACTTGATCGCATTTTCTAATTCTATAATCTTATTGAAACAGACATTAAAAAGTAATCAGCGAACTCATAAAAGTCACCTCGAGCTTAAGTCGAAGGCTTTAGCTAAGTTCGCTAAACAATGTAATTCGAATGAAAGTTCGTTGATTCATTCCTAAGTGATACATCATTTGCCACTTAGACGAGCCGGAAGACGCGAGCGGAATAATTTAAGTGATTATCTTTGTTTTTGACAATGTATCCATGTTTAAATTTTAGTAGTTTCGATTGTGTGTTTCTAGATAAAAGAATCATAGTATTTATTTATTTATTTAAACTCTTTATTACATCATATATATTAAAGAACGATACACTTAAAATAACTTTATAAAAAACAGTATAATAGGCCTTATTACTAATCCATAATCTCTGCCAGGTAAAAGGTAAAGAACAAATGTTAAAAATGAAAAAGGATGAGTTAATGATCTTACATGACAGCTCGGTTGGCGCAGTGTCTATTGCGCCAGAGGGTGTGGGTTCGATTCCCACAGGTAGAATATTATAATGCGATGAACATTGTTATTATCTACTGTTTAGGTGCTAGGTACTTATATTAAACTAGCGACCCGCCCCGGCTTCGCACGGGTGCAATGCTGATAAAAACCTTCCTCATGAGTTACTCTATCTATTAAAAAAAACCGCATCAAAATCCGTTGCGTAGTTTTAAAGATTTGAGCGTTCATAGGGACATACAACATGACACATGACAGAAAAAGCGACTTTGTTTTATACTATGTAGTGATAAGTATAGTGTGTATGTATTAGTAATCGACAATAGAAAAAAATTGATGCCGTGAAGAAAAAGAAGGAATAGGATCTAAAGGGTACAAAATGAAACACCGTAAAATATTAATAGCTTCTATTCATGATTATGTTTAAACAAGTTCCCTCTTATTTTCAACAATACGCCGACATCTCATCTTCAGAGCAAGCCTTCATGCAGCATTCGGTAACAATTTGTCGTTTACTGCGACTCACAAGATGGGCCTTATCTTTGGTCACCCAGGGCCCATTGGAATTTAGAGTTCCTAGCCAAGGCCACTTCTCTCCTGTTGGTCCCGTTTGAGCTGCAAGCCAGAGCCCTAAATTATTTTCTGCTTCAGTATCTACCGCTAAAGAAGGTAAGTATCTTATTCCTTTAGCGTCATGGAACGATAGTTCTATTCGTTGTGGTGATGTAGTTCTTGGCCTTGCTCCAGACCATCTGATACTTCGTTTCTCATCAAACCCACATATCATCGCCAACCTTAATGCTAACCGCCTCCCACAGTATACATCAGAATCAGACTTGACCATTAAGACCAGAGATAACAGAACTAATATTTTCATTGTGCTGTCGACTCCACGAGTATGGAAATGCAAGAAGCTCGCGCTTTTATACCTGGCCAGGTTATGAATATTCAGTTGAGGGAATTAGTGGCATTTCACGTGTGGATGGATTTTGAGTGGGATTCCTCTATAAATAGGAGTTAAGCACGTGGGTTATATCAAAATCTAAAATAATTGCACCTACCTATTATGAAAGCGTTTTTACAAGTTACCACTTAAGTTTTTAATACTACAACTGTTCATTCTATAACCATATTACTATTCGATATCTTAAATAACTTTCATTTTTTGGAATCAAGGGATTGCAAGGTGCATTAAGTTTTAGCTTTTTTTTTGATAATATTCGTTACCTTACTAAACCTATAGTTTGGTAGAACTATTCAAGTGGGACCTATAAGACATACAAGAAAACCCTACTAGTTTAATAAAGTAAGATTTGGAATACGATATAATTATTGAACCCTGCCGCTAATATGTACTCTAATGTCAAAAATAACCTCAAAATTACACACAATCATGGCTCGTAATCAAAAACCTGAAGTTTAATGTTGATTTAATTAATTTTCTTCGGAAGTACTACATAGTACTACATAGTTTTTCGTTATATATATCAAATACCCATTGCCATAAGAAAATATTTAATGTGGGACCGCCGCCCTTAGGAATTTTTGCATACTTCTTTGGGATAGTATGCAGCTGAAACCGCGGGGCACAGCTAGTTAATATGATATTGTCTATAAGTATGTATGGGTTTAAGTTACTCAATCATGCAATACTGGCTTATTGAATTTAATTTAAATATAGTATTATAACTTGGATCACCGTAAGATATATTTGTTAATATTTAGTACGCTCTTAGCTCCAATACATAAACTACGAGATCTTATGCTGAAAGGTTTCCTGGGATCAACGTTTACGTCGATCAATGAGAATAGTGCCCATTCGTTTTGAACCGAAGTATACATAACTTCCAATGCATCACTCGGTCTCTAACAAAACATAACTTTATTAAAAAAAATAGTGGTATTAAGACGGTTTATACTCAATGCTTTTTAACTCGATGAAGACTGTAAAAACCAGTAAGTATTAACAAAACAACTTAATACAAATTATTATACGATGGCTCACTAGTCACTTATTGTTAAATCAATTTAAAAAAAATATTTTTTCAATTTTGTTGAGGGATAATACATTTTTTTAATCTCCAGCTGGAAATAAATATCCAGGCGTTCTAACGTGACAAAATGACGTCATTAGTCACCTGGACACATCGTAAACAAACCATCAAAAGTGGTTGTAAATTTGCTGTGTCCCGAATATCCGCCGCATATATTTCCCGTTCCTGTGGGATTTCTGAACAAAGTTTGGGACCCGAGAGAGGTAGGATACCTTTCTCGGGTCCCAAACTTTAACTATACAACTATAACTTTACAAAATTTCTTTCAAATCAGTTGTGTTTTTTAGGCGTTCAAAACAAACATACAGACAGAGTTACCGAAAGTAGTGATATATAGCCTAGCTCATTTTTCTAATTCATACTTTTAGCATTTACGTAAGTAAAATCAAACATAAATAGAGTTCTATTTTTAAATTTAAAACGAACCGACGTTTCATAGACTTCGACGATTGAAAATAACATAACATCATTGACGTTTGAAAAACATGAACTTAAAAATACATTTTCCATTGGTTTTTCGGAAAAATCTGTAATAGGAACTAATAGCGCTGTACTTGTGGAAAATTTATATTTTACCGCTATTGAATATTCAGAGAACTTTATAAAAATACCCTTTTCAATTTTGTAGCTATAATGCAGTAAGTATTTGGCATTTAAATTTGACAATGAGAATGTAAAAAAATAATGGGTCTTATTACAAAACAGGATCTAAGTAAGTCAGGTTTAAACCTGGACTAAATAATTATTTGTGTTAATGAACAATTAACCAATAACATTATTTTTTTTGTACCGTTAAAAATATACATCTTATCCCATTTTATCCTTTTCAACATTAATATAAGGAGAAAAGCGTTTAATTGCTATAAAATTTTATAATAATAAATAAGTAAATAATAAGACCGAATAATTTTAGGGATATTATTATGTACCTTTTTTCAAATATCTTGGTGGAAATAACGACTGATTCTGCATGTGCGCATGTATTTTTTCATTTCCTTTAATTGACCACTTTTTATCGGTTGACCTGCCTGCCCGTTTAGCGATAAAAAAAAATTCGCACTCAGATTGTGCAGAGGTGACCTGAAATATCCTGTCGGTGAAAGGTGTTTATGTGTGTGTGCTCGAGCTCGCTCACACGTAGAATGTTCTCTATACTAGTCTGTGGTCTTAGCGTCTTGTAGCATCGCGTATTATAGTGCAAGTTAACAAGGTGAAGCGCCTCTATTGCACCCATTATTCAGGTGGTAATGAAACTAACACTTCATTTACTTGAAATGTAATATCCTAGGTTAGTAGTTAGAAGCAAGGCTTAGTTGAGATTTATGCTAGGTAATTAGTATCGGAGTTTAATCTTTCGAAGCGTGTGTGTTATGATTTTAAAATTATATCCCCTTTTAAATACTTGACTTAAGAGATGAAAAGATAACAAATAGAATGGTAGGAAAAAAGAGGCCCTACCAAATCAACTCGACAAACGAAAAACGAATTTAAATTTTTACTATCAACTATGGGTCAAATTTTTTGAAAAAAAATTCTTAATTTTTTGTGAAATAATTCTTACTAGTCTTTTTAAGTTTTTAATCAACAAATAGTTTTCGTTATTTTTTCATAAATTTGGCACAAATTAAAAAAACATAATTACATTTTCTTTTTTTGTTGGCAAATTTTCCCTACGTTTTTAAAAGCAACAAATAATCTAACGCTTAAGTTTCTTATTAGCTCTGATTATACAATATCCACTATTGCTTATGCAGATTTCTTGCTACCATAAATAAAAGTTAACGATCTTAATGACCGCAACAATAAAACATTTTATACGTCTGTGGTGTTTTATGACCACGTAATATACTTATTTTCCTATCGAATTTTGCATTTATCTTCTGTTAGTAACATTTGTTCATAGAAACCTAAATATGTATAATTGATTATAGAATTTTATTTTGTAGTTAGTCTTGAAAGTTTAAAAAATTAAATGATTTAGTTAACTTTGCATAGTATTTAATATTGATATTAATTATTATTGCAAATTGTTATAAAGTAAAACTGGGGCCAAGTGTCTGTTAATGTTTATGATATTGTCTCTTATTCTCTCTTAAATAGTGTGTCATTAACTATTATAAAATACGTTATATGGGTTGTATTCGTCTCTTACTGTTACGTTGGATAATAAACATGTACGTGCAAGTGCTGTGTATCATTGGGAATAATTCCTAACACTTCATAATGAGAAAAATATCGCGACATTGAAATATCATACTTGTGTATCATAATTGTGTCATGTTCGTACTGACCATGAAATCATTGACAAATACAATGTATTTCATACATGTAACGTGAAAGAAGGTTCAAATTATAACGTCGACTGCCTCGTTGGTCTAGTGGTTGCATCTTTGACTACAGATCGAGGGGTCTCGGGTACGAATCCCGGGTGGGGCCAAAAAAAAATGTTATTAGGATTTTTCTGCCACAGAAATCTTAGTAACAGCCCTGAGTCTGGAAGTTGGTGGTGCTGGAGCACCCCCGTGCCTCGGAGAGCACGTAAAGCCGTCGGTCCTGCGCCTGATCTCTCTCCGGTCGTGTCGGTCTGCCGTCCCATCGGGTTATGAGAGTAAAAGGAATAGAGAGTGCACCTGTATTCGCGCGTACACTTGTGCACTATAATATCTCCTGCGCAGCTGGCTAGTCTCTGTTGAGATTGGCCACCATGGCCGAAATCGGTCTGTGGAGCTATATAAATTATAACGCTGAAATGAGGGCTACGGTTTTTGTGCTCACCAGCTGGCGTTGCTGCAGAGTGAGGTCCTGAAACATTGCCTTTAAAGTTTAATATTATAACGTTTAAACAAAGTTTACAATTAAATAATAATTAATATATCGATACTACAGTTTTGTACAATCCTATTTTGTTCGGAAAAAAAACGAGAAAACAAGTTTCCGAAAGATAAAACTAAAGGATAGTAATCCTACTTCCTATTTCCTCCTAATATTATAAATGTGATAGTTTGGATAAACATCCACATACACAAACGTGTTTCAATTACACCTTAATTACTGAACTGATTTTGATGAAATTTCGTATACAAATAACTTATTAAATGTAGGTGATAGATATTTATTGATCTATAAGCACCGAATTTCACGCGAGAGAACACATTAAACATATGTTTTGCAACGTAAAACGTAAAAAAAAATTAAACATTTTCGAGGTAATAACAAATATGTAACATTTTTGGTAAATTTCCATTCAATAGATATCAGATAAATAGAAATCAACCCAATGATTCTACTTTCATTAATAATGATTAAAATTTAATATTTTAAAACGCACAGGCTCTCCCGAGGGCCAATATAAATAATTGTTTTAATATACGAAATAGCAATTTCGGAATTGTTCTAAATTGCCCCCAATTGTATTGTCATTATATCTGTAATGGCCATATTTTGTATATTATATTTATTTCAACGTTTTATTTATACATCTATTTTTATACAAAAAGAATTGATTTAATTTTTATATGACTTATTTTATAGAAATAAACCGATTTTGTATAGGTTTAACACCCGTACTACATGTAAGATGTTGTCATACAAAAATTTGTTGTAAGATGTTTTATCGTGTATTTTTATTATTATTAATTTACTTATATCGTGGTCTCTCAAAAATTTATAAATACATTTTTACTCCCTACAATTTTATCTATAGATTATAATTACAGGATAAAAAATAAAAAAATTATAAACAAAAGTCAGTCGAATAGTTTGAACTAATTTTCTTTTGGCTGAGTAAAAATAGTTAGAGAAAGTTTTAATAATTTCGGTTTCAACACCAATTTGGCAGCCGAAATGTCGGCAAACCCAAGAAATAAAAAATAATCATATTCATCACTGATCACCTGATTTCCAATAACAAAATGTAAAATCGGTCTCCAACACTAATTTAAAAATAATAATTCTTTATTTTTTTTGAGCCAGACCATTAAATCCTAATTCATACCAAATCCTCATAAACTAAACATACATAATATCTTCATAATTATTATAACCTTAAATATTGTCGTATTTCGCATGCTAGTGCGCAATTTGTCCATCACATGTAAAATATTATATATTTACCGGTATTAATACCGGTATTATGAGCGATCCTACCCTTCCATGTTTATGTTGCTGTTAATACACAAAATTGTCCATTTTACGTTCTATTACGGAAGCGATTGACGATTAACATGCAATAAATTTGCTAATGCTAATATTATTGAATATTATGCATTTTGGAAAACAACCAACTCATTTATAATGGCTCCTGAAATACAGCTAATGCGCGCGTTTATCGCCTGGATTAAATACAACACTGTTATTATTCTAATTAGTGACAATAAATGAATTTGAATTTCAATGTATGCAAACTTTAAACCAACGGACTAGATACTACAGTGATTAATAATTTTATTGCCCTCTTTTTTTCTGGTATAGCAGGCAATGAAGGCAAAGCGGTTTACTTGATGTTTTATGACTACCGCTGACCACCATCAAAGTATCGTAGAAGCATTACTAGCTTTAATATAGACGAGGGGGAGGGAAGAGGTAAACTAATAGAGGGAAATATGGGGAGGAATGAGATGGAAATACAGGCATCCGGAGTCACAAATCACCGTACAAAACACAGTATGATTCTGTTTTACGCTGATCATCTGAGGGCTTTTTAATGAGGTGACACGCAAACTTCTTTCTTTACTTTATTTCTGAAATTGCCGCAACAGTTTTACATAAGGTCAATAGCATGATGCTGAATGTAAATTAAATACTTTACGAATTGTGAGGAGGTCGAAAGCGGATCGTAATGGGTACACGTGACTACGGGTACTATATCACGTGTGTATATTAAATTTAATATAACTTCGTTTATTGACCACGATAAAAACAACCACCATAAATCAAGGGTCAGGTTCAAAAGTAAATTATATGGTACAATGTTACCACATTACATTATATTATTATTTGACTATAATATTTCTTTGAGGGATATGAATAATTTAGGAATCTGATTTGCTACTTTTGGAAGTTTGTCTCAAAATAATATTTAACAAAACACTACGAAGGCGTATGTGACACTAGCTGAGATCCGTGGTTTTACCCGCGTATATATCCTGTTCCCTTAGGATTTTTGAGATAAAAACTATTCTATGTCATTTTTGGGGTTTCAAAGAATCTCTGTACAAAATTTCGTCCCAATAGGTGCTGTAGTTTCGGAGACTATTCAATACAAACAAAGAAATCTTTCCTCTTTATAATTTTAGTACAGATGTTAAAACATACTCGCACCGAGAAAGTATCGATTTATTATTTATTCGAGTATCACTGATACTAAGTGACCAGTCAATAAATTAGTATTTATATTAATAAATAAACTAACAATGCTATCTACTTCGAAATCAAGCAAAGCCTATTATATAACAGACAATTAAATCACTGATAAATTGATAAATTAACAACTAATTAATGCAGTTCATGAAAATACGGATATCTTCACAATCCATCGAGTGAAGTGGCAAGGGTTTTCTTGTTACGCATAATGCCTATTTCTATAATATTAGCCGTAACATACCCTGGTCTATAATAACAATTATAATTTTTCCGTGACCAGCACAATTATTCTATGGAAATGAAGTAGCGTGGAAAATGATGGTCATCCAGTACTTATATTAATCGTGATATTATCAGTCGTTTGTGTCCAATAATATGTAACAAATAAAAAAGAATTTCTTAATAAATTCAGAAATATATCCATGTTTTAAAATATTAATTTATGTATAGCACGTGCCGTGTAAAGGAGTAGTGTGGATTTCATTATCATATATTAAATAATTTATAAAAAACGTAACAGACATGAAAAAAATATACTACGATAAATATGGATTTTTTTCCATATTTTTTGAAATTATTTATTTCCGTAATTTCGAGCGTATTTTCGTAATTTAGCTGTATATATACAACATCATTATGAAACCTTAAAATAAAAAAATGTAATTATATTCGTAAACTAGCACTTATGTAAAAACCCAACCAAAACGTAAACCGGTCCAAAGTATACTTCTAAACGTTTCCGCAGAATCTTTATTGCTATTAATAATTCAATAAATATAAAACAAGTATTGCGATGAACTTTGAATCACTCGATGACTACGAAGACATTAATCCTACATTATAATTACCTCATTTAGTATATCTTGCACTACACACCAAACTATTCATTATTATTTATTGTTCATATTAATTAATGTATTTATTTATTTAGGCTTACCAACTAGTTATATAGGTTAATGCTAAATTAAGATTAGATTAAATTATAGTTGCCACTTTGTATCTAACTTAAAGGTAGGCACAGCTAATTGTGTGTTATGTTTTGTATGGAATAAATTGTCTTTCTAATTATGTGAAATTGTCGATGTCTAAATGTTTGGATGTTTGTGTCAATCACGCCGTTACTATAGGAGGGATTTAGATAAAATTCCGAACCCTGATAAGCTATCTGCTGGATTAGCTGATAGGATACTTTTAATCCAAAATCAACGCGAGCGAAGCCGCGAGCCGAAGATTAGTCACGCATATTTTCTGTTCTACTCATGTTAAATTCAATAAACGTGTTTTTATGTCTTTTCAATGATAAATAGCCCTATTTAAAACACATCTGCCTCAAGTAAATAAACTTAAATAAAAACCCATTTTTACCAAGTTATTAACTGACTTTATAAAGGAGGTTCTCAATTCGATTGTATTTTTTATAAATACTTAATAAAACATAATAATATGCTACAACAACTCAAACTTTACCTGATATTGACGCCTTGTGGTTCCGTCCTTGCCTTAACAATAAAACAAGTAAGAAATCTGCAATAGAATAATTATCAGTATGGTTATGGCCACATGGCCCTATGAAATATAAAAAAAAATGCGTCAAATTATATTTTTTCCGAGAGAAGATTCAAGATAAAAAAAAATCTAATTCGAGTATTTCTAGATGAGATGACGAGATAAAGAAACTTTCTCTCAAATACAATGGTTCAAGGGAAATTCAGTAAGAAAAGGAAATCTTAGTAATGTGCAATTGCATTTTTACACTTTAAAGTTGGTTCGACTTTATATAAGTAAGACTATGTTACTGTTTTATATAACGTTGTAACGAACAAAAAATGCATTACCTGATATCAAGGATTATCTAAACTGTTTTGTAAAGTGCAGATCGACTATAGTAAGCACTATAGACAATACTTTAAGACTTTTGACGTCAATCTTTTACGATCATCGTAATGTTTTTGTTTTTGTTTAGGTCATATTTTTTAGGAAACTTAGCATCTTAAAATAGACAATAATAATTGTTTTTGTTATATTTTGCCCACATCCTTTTTTGACACCTAGATCCTCTGGGTTCGATATTGGAATATTATTCCATATCGATCTATCCATATCATATCCAATGTGATTCTGAATGTGAATATAATGTATTCATTTCAAAATTCGCTATTTGCGATATCGCTCTTTAGCGATAAGGCCGCCTACTTGCACTTATTTTTTTTTTGTTCTTTTCATGTATGTATCTTCTGTCTGTGTTTGTGTGCAATAAAGTTTTTTTTTATTCTATTCTATTCTATTCTACCCATAATAGATAAAACTTAGGCCCGTTTTTTTTGTTCCTAGAAATTCTCGATTATCAATGCAAACTTCCTCACTAAAAGACATATCTAATCTATTTTTCTAGCTTGTTACTAAACCGAAAAAACAAGCATTAAACATTTGCTGTTTAAAAAAAATGGATTAAAATAGCGAATGACTAAATTAATACACTATGTGTGCATAAATTAACATCTTCATACATTTTTATAGCAACAATAATCCCAAAATAAAAATGACGTAGATGCATAGAATTAACCTTCAACATATAGTAGTGTTTAGTGTTTAGTTTCGGTTCACTGCGTTTCCTATAGTCCTGTGCACCTAGGGTTGTCACCTGTACGTCATAAAAATATTATATTATATATTCGTTGGTCTAGTGGTTGAATCTTTGAAGGGTCTTGGGTTTGCGGGTGGGGCAAAAAAATATTCTAACAAAAAAGTCTTAGTAGTAGTCAAGTCAGGAACTTTGCGGTGCTGGAACACCTCCATGCCTCAGTGAGCATGTAAAGTCGTCGGTCCTGCGCCTGATCTCTCTCCGGTCGTGACGATTATGGGTTATGATCGAGAAAGGAATAGACAGTGCACCAGTGTAACCGCACATACTATAATGCCTCCTGCTCTCTCTCTCTTTCCTTACTTCCTTCACTTCGCTGTTGAGTCTAAGTCAAGGAGACATTTGTAAATCGAATCTTGTAAAAAATGCTTTTACACAATCGAATAATACATGGATAAAAATCTTGTATAAATTCCCTTCAAGAATTAAAAATAATGATATTCTATAGTACTCGCTGATGTACGAATTTACTATAAAAATTAGAAAATAGGTGACAGCCCTATATCCAACAGACCGAAACAACTACGTACGCTGAAAATCAGCGTGATAAACAAAAATACATGTATGGTAATTTTGTAAAGTGCGCAGTCATATCTATCATTAAATGTTTTATTGCTAATTTATGAGGAATTATAATTCATTTTAATTGAACATAAATTTTTAGTTTTTGTATCTAATTGTCAATACATCGTTAGAACTATTGTTAACCTAAATTTAAGAACAGACAAAATATTTAAATACACGAAATAATACCAAGTAATTAGAAATTAAATATCAGTATTTTCTTGCATTTGTTTTAACGCGCGTATTAAATTAAATAAAATACTTTTTTAAGCGTGGTTTATTGTAAATTATTTACATTTTTATTAACCCGACTTTTCAAAATACCACAATGACGCACAATTTTCGCACAGTTGGAAACGTCGGGTTAATATGTATAATTAACCGCATTTAATTCAATCTTTTAAAAGTATTTCATTCAATTAAATATCATATAATCAAAAAACTACTCCAAAATACCTACTTATTTACAAATGAAACGGATAAAATATGAGTAAATATATCTTCAAAAAATCATGTTTTTATATTAAAATAAAAAGATCCGCTAATAATCTCTCATTTACACGTTACTTATTCAAATTTTGTTTAATAAGGTGATTTGTATGTCGTTTGACAGCGATCGGTTTTCTCATGAATACACAGGCTATAAAATTATACGTAAGTACTTTATATTATACTTAGGACAATCGTGGTTCGTGACTAATTAATTGTTTAATTCGATTTTCACAGCACATGACAATAATTATAATACTCTTGCCAACCTCGTTTAATCCCGACTTATATAAAATATTCTGGGACATTTAACACTACGCCATCTAGTCCCAAACTAAGTAAAGCTTGTATGATAAACTTGATAACTGATAGACATACTTATACATCCTTTTTATTTGTAAATCCACACATACTTTACATAGCAAAAACTAGCTATATTATAACAACAGTTTGTTACTTCTTTTCTTTTTACCTACTGAATTAATCTTCTATAAATTTTGTATACATATAGTTAGAAATACAGTTAAGATCAGTACCCCACTTGCATCCTTAAAAATCGTCTAATTTTCATGGGATTTACTTGGGAAGCTGACGCAGGTAAAGCTGCGATTGAGTTAACTCTTATTCACTAACTATGTTTAGTATAAAATTAAAAGTTGACTGACTGAATGACTGACATTTTTTGTGATCTATCAACGCAAAGCCCAAGCCTAAAATTTGGCATGCATGTATATGTTATGTAGATATATCTGCTTCTATATATATATGTAGGCGTATATATGTACGTAGGCATCCGCTAAGAAAAGATTTTGATGAAATCCCGCGGGAACGGGGAAAACATATAAAAGCAGGTGAAACTGCGGGGCACAGCTAGTAAAAATATATTGATTTATTATAACCATATAAAAACACAAAATAAAGAGCCATTTATTAAAGGAATTAAAAAAGCATAAGAAAATAATATAAAACATTCTATTTAAATATTTCTCCATACATGTTTTGTTTAGATATGCAAAAAACTGCTGTTTAATAAACAATTCTATAATTATCAGCAATAAAATATCATTATTTACGCATAATCCTATTTCCAATTGCATTAGTATTGTCTTAGAGATATCTTAAGATAAAACTATATTTAGACAGTTATTGAGAACAGATTATATTTATGTCAATAGTTAAATTCAACTTATTCGCGAGTACTAATTGTATAACGACGACCCGATTGGTATAGTGGATGTGACAATGATCTATTGCGCCGGAGGGTGTGGGTTCGACCCCACAAGTAAAAAATTATGATGTGATGGACATTGAATGACAGTAGAAAATTACAATGAACACCCAGGTGTTCATTTATTTATAGTATGTATGTATGTATGTATTTACAAAAAAAAAGTATGTATATCTATAAGTCATCTCGTTTCCATAGTACAAGCTTGGCTTAGTTAGGAATATATTTATATTTATAATCCGTTCCGCGCGGCTGCGCTCATGTAGCATAATGTTAGTTTCTTTTCTATAGCCCTAATCCTTATACGTAATTATGGTGAGCTGGATCCCGGAGGCCTGTATTCCCATCCCATTCTTCTTCCATCCTATTCTACATCTCTCCCAACTTCCTATCGATAATCTGCTCCTCATCCCCCTATCCAAGGCTTCAGTGCCACTTTTATGTTGCAGATGTTCATGGGCTGCGGTCAGTCACTAAACATCAGGTGAACCGCATGCCCCGCTTGCCTGCTATAATTAAAAAAAATAATTTCAATAAGTAAATGAAATTTCCATTGAAAACTATTTCAGACTAATGATTTAAATAATGAATTCTATAATAAGGCTGTTTAACATTAAAAGGCAAGTAACTTGACCTCTTATTTACGTTATTTTTCTATAGAACCTGCAAAAGGATATTGAAACCAGGGTAAAAACAAAATAGTTTAAATAAATAAAGCAAAGATTAATTGTTCCACTAAAAAAACAATATTAAAGCATCTTCAAAAATTACCCTGATGTTGGGCGACAAAAAAGAGGAATTTTTTTTACGGTTTAAAAGACTAGCTATTCTTTGGGAATATCTAATGGGACCTCAATTTTTTGATTAGGCTGTGAACGATAAAGAGTGTATGAACGCTTCAAAGTAAAGTCATTATATTGTAGCTCTCTATTTTTTAACTCTGCTTCAAACCCCAAATATAATTTAATCTATACATATAATAAAACAGTAACCGAACCATTTCTGTACATTGAATATTTTTCAAAAAGAGTAATTGGTATGCAATATGTATCTTCTATAGATACCAAAATCATGGTTAGAATTTTTTTTTTCTGTTTGTCTGTTTGTCTGTTTATCTGTTTATCTGTTTGTCTGTTTGTCTGTTTGTCTGTTTGTCTGTTTGTCTGTTTGTCTATTTGTCTGTTTATCTGTTTGTATGTGCGTCAATCACGTAATAACCACTGGGCAGTTTTTGATAAAATTTCACATGCTGATAGACCAATATTAGGTGCAACTTATAGGCCACATTTTATTTAGAAAAAAATTTTAGGGGCGGCTCTCCATATATGTAAACAGAGGGTAAAATAATAAATTCGCAAATACATCATTAAATTTTATGTCATTAGATAGGTCTTTAAAAATGAAATAGAGGTTTCTAAACGCGTTTTTTGCTAAATTAAATATTTTTTGAGATATACGCTTCTAAAGTCGTGAAAATTTCATACCACGTGACAATGTGAGATTTTTGTTGAGTTGCGGACATGCCTTTTAATACTCTTAACGTATAGATTAAGACGGTAGAAACACTCAATGAACACAAATTTTCTCAAAAGTCTTCAAAGAATAACTAACTCCGCCCGCGGCTTCGCTCGCGTGGACTACAATTTTCTGTATTTTGAAGAAATGCGTGCACTGTGAGATTTTAGTCAAACCTATTTCCATAGAAAACTATAGACATGGCATGGTCCTGCGAACGTAATTTTTTTAAACTTTTGTTGTGCGCCTCTAAAAAATACAAAAATTAGTAGCCCACGCGTGCGAAGCCGCGGGCGGAAAGCTAGTATGTCAATAAACATGGTGATCCTTATTAGGAAAGGAATGAATCGGTTTATTTATAAAAAAATATAAGACAGGAACTATGAAAAATACAGATATTTAATATAAAACTTAAATGACTTTAGAATTATATACGTTCTTGATTATGTTAATCAATCCTGTTTTCGTCAAAACTATGATACTACATCTAATTCATTCAAAGTATATATTTCAAAAGCATAACCATGAATACAAATAGAGTAGAACATTTTTACTATTGTAAAAATAATAAAAAATAAGCAATAAATTTTATCGTGACTCGTATTTAGTTGAAACTGCATACATATGCAAAAATATAATATTTATTATCGAGGTACACAATAAAATGTTGTAACATATAATACAATCTTACAAATATTCGTCGGCTTATGTGTGCAAACGTTAGTAAAACTAACAAAATATCTTTCAGTTTTTCAATAATAAAAATAAAAGGATATCCTTATTGATATGACATAATGCGAATAACGGCTGAACAATAGACAACAAAAAATATTTTTTATATTTTGGAAACATCATTGACACTTATCAATTAAAAACGCACACACCCAAAAAACACTACTAAAACTAGCATTAAAAAATTCAATAGATCATATATGTGCACACAGATTTATTTTAAGGCTAAGGGTCTGACGTCACCTGACGATTAAACCTGTCCATCGGCTTTGTTTTTATCGTGAAAAGTGTTACACACGTGCGCAAACGCAGGCTGTATTGTTTATATCTCCACCGAGGACGGACATGAGCAAGATAAAATAAATTGACAGATAATAAAAAAAACATACCAGCCAGGACCTTAAATCGTTTGACAGTTTCGAAATTTAAATTAGGGATGTGTTCGATTCGAGCGCGGAACTTTATGTAAATGTTTGGACTCTGAAAATTTTGTTTGGTGAAATTAAATTGGTTTAATTCGAAATGTTGGGGAAAAATGCGAAGCTCTTCTTCGCTTTGTCAGTGTGTGCTTTGATAGTTGCTGTTATATTAGCGGCATGGGGTTTCCCGAAGATCGTGAATCGGCAAATTCAGAAGGTAAGCAAATTGTAATACTATATTAGATTTAAAACTTTAGGCGGTAATATTTCGCTGAAAGTTGTTTTTAAATCGGATGAACGTTAATTTATTTTTATATTCATATATTCTAATTCATGAGTGAATTCCAATAAAATACTTAACATTGGAATTCACTCATTCATGCAAATTTTAAATTCTTACAAGGACATATAAAATGCTGATCATATGTTATTATCATACACATAAATTATGGAAAAAATAATTGCATAATTGACATGCGAAGCTTAATAACTTCTTGTAAATCCATACGTCATGGTTCTATATTATAATTACATTTCAATCGCAGAGGCATTCATATTATCCACTAATAGAGGTCGTTTACATTCCTACATAATCCTGATTTATCTATATTTTAAATACATACATACATAATACTGATTTATCTATCTATATTTAAATAGGATATAAGCGGAAAAATTCGTCTGGTTAAACGGACTTATGTTCGGAACTACGGATTTATAAAATTCATTCTGATTCTGATAAATAGTAAGAATTCTGAATAAGTATTCAAGCATTACTATTACTCCCTGTTATGTTAAAATAAGGATATAGGTTATGTACTTATATTCCGAGAGCTAGTACCATTTTTGGGGAGTGTTTGAGGCAAGCTGGAGACTTATCTGTTGCCGGTCCTTACCCCGACATGGAACTGCAGACCTGGCTGGTGAGAATCGGGGCTTTTTACCTGGCAGGTAGAAAGTCCCGACAAAAAGACCTATCCAAAATATATTATCATATATTTTAGCTATAAATAATACCCTAATCAAATTACAAGTTGCCTCGAATACATTTTTACATACCTATTTATGTTTTTGCAGAATATCTTTAATGCTAATGTTAAAACCCTGACAAAATCGTCTAGCTTATTTTTTCTATACTTTAAACTGTGTATTTTCAAAATATTTATAAACGCTAATGTTAAACCCCTGACTAAATTACTTGGCTCTTTTTTCTATTCTTTAAATATTAAACTACAACATTTAAAAATGGCATGTTGCCTCAAATATATTATTTATCCAATTCTCCATTTCCATGTGGGGGCATATTAGGAGAGGCATAATGCAAGTTTTCAGCTTGCCTCAAACACTTCCCCAAAAAATGGCCATATCTCTCGGAGTACTATGTCAGTCGCAAGACAAAATGCCGTTATATGTAAAACATTCGCAGCGAGCCTTAAATTGTCACTTCTTTATGAAATAATTTTTTTGTAATACGTAAGTGTATAGTAGTTAAGATAAGCCTCTTACGTTAGATGTTAGATTTTAAATTTAATTGAAATGAATCGAATATACAGACTTTGGTTATAAATCGTATTTCAAGAATGATTGAAGAATTCATAAAGCAATAAGTTTAATAAGGCACTGAACCAATTGAAATATTGCTCTAAATGTCCATAAAAACAAATAGACATTAAAAATGGATAAAATAAATAGGAAAGCTGCGGTGTTTGTTCGTTTAAACGCGCTATTCTCAGGAACGAAAAGATTTTATAATCGGTCTAGTGATTATAAAATCTTATTGTGTTAGCTAGACCGATAAAATTCTTTAGGCTATATAACTATGCTTCGAGTGAAACCGTGTTGAACAGTAATTTATAATTACGAATCAATTAATAGTTATTCTAACCTTGCAAACGATGGAAATGGCGTATCGTGACATGTTCATAATGAGGTCAATCAGATTATTTCTAGGTTATTGAAACGGTTGTGTTTATTCAAATGAATTATATGTTTTAGACAATCACTCGAATAGAAAGTTATTACTAGAGTTATAGCAAATGTATAAGAAAACTATTAATTATTTTATTAATTTTATTGATTATACAATAGCTTTACATATAAACATAATTATGACAATAGTTTTAACTAGCTCTACCCTGCCGTTTTCTCTGTTCCCGTGGGATTTGATCAAAATCCTTTCTTAGCGGATGCCTACGTCCAGCGGTTTGGGCTGTGCGTTGATCACTGTACCAGTCAGTCAGTCAGTCAATTATTCTTACCCAAACTTCATGGAACTGAAACTAAAAAAAATGATCATACCTATTCGTATGTGCTATGTATAGATAGGTCTTTAAAATGGCATTGAGATAATACCATTATTTTTTGAAGTCAATCGTTCCAAACATACATTCGAAGTGCAAAATTATGTGCAAGTAGAAAGAAGGACTGATATTATAACTCTCGTGAACAGCTGATATACTCAGAGACCGTTAACTACATAATTTTTACATAATAAGGGCATCTTATTATATATTTTTTTGCCCACTAATTACTACAAGAGCGTAATCTTATATTGTAGAACAAAAAGTTTAAGAATACCATATCCGCAATTATTTCTGAGCAATTTTATTTATTTATTTATTTATTATTATACAATTTCATTAACAAACAATTCTTGGTCGGTACGTCGGTATCTGCGGTAGTCGTCAGACTGTGCTACAGATGCCAGCGCCCTCCCCTCATTACTGATTAAACTTATTATTTAATTGTATACATTATTAACATTATGAGAGAGTGATTGTGTGTGAATGTGTGTGTGTGTGTGTATGTGTGTGTGTGTGAGAGAGAGTGAGAAAGAGTGTGTACGTATACTGAAATTTGATTAGTTTACAATAACAGGGCTTCAGTTTCATTATATGATAATCCTAAAAGATATTCTTTAAGTACCGGTTTTACTTTATTAATGATTAATGGATAAAGATTGAGTGATTTGTTTACTTTGTTATACAAGAATGAACTAAGTGTTTTAAATTGTCGCCTTGCAATATCCGTTCTGACTATTTTTGTTTTACATACTAAATGCTTAACACGCTTTTTTAAATGATTGGGGCTGTAATTGATTAATTTGTGCTTTCTAAGGAGAACATTATAAATGAATAGTTTGCGAACCGACAAGAGCTTTGAATCCTGATAAAGATTTGAAGTTGGATAACGGTAAGGTTTATTCAGCATAAGTTTGATCAATGCTCGCTAATTATATATTTTTTCATTGAAAATGAATTATATATGTATAACATACGCAATTCTCATTAAAATTTAAGTTAATCCCATAGCAAAAAAGATGATCAATTCCAAGTATAAAGTTTATCTTATTATAATCTAAAAACATCAAATATGTATGATCTCTGCATTGATTTTGACGTATGTTATTAAAAATACCATCACATTTTACACCCGACAAGAAATAAGACAATTTTGTATAATTCTTAATTTCTCGCACAAAATTAACATTTTCATTCAAATGAAATATAAATAATTTAATAGTATTCTTAACATATAAAAGCATTACTTTAATATAATTAAATGAAATATGGTTTTCCATATTAATTGTTATCTTCTTATTATTCAAAATACTTACAAATACGCGTATAATATCGAATTATTAATGCTTCTTTAAAACGGATACAATAAATCATGTTTAGTTATTAGTTGAGATAAAAAAAAATAGAAATCCCCCTTTTTTAAAGTTATAATTTATATTAGTACACAACTAAATTTTACATTAAAACTAGCTTTCCGCCTGCGGCTTCGCTCGCGTGGACTACAAATTTCTGTATTTTGTTATCAGCATATAAAATTTTATCAAAATCTGCCCAGACGTTTTAACGTAATTGACGAACATACAAACAGACAAACAGAAAATCTAACCATGGTTGTAACAAATTACTCTTTTTAAAAATATTCAATGTATAGAAATGGTTTGGTTACTGTTTTATTATATCTAATGCATGTACCATTTATATGCTGTATTATTTTTATTCTTGTGGTTTGTACAATAAATTATATTTTTATTTACACTATCATATTAATACAACGAAACAAGAGGAATGCATATATCTTATAGAACAATTATAATTCCAATAAAACCCATATTGCATATTACACCATAATTCACGGAATAATGTCTTTATGTTGTAACAATTATTCAAGCTATTCAAACTAAGGACATTGGAGCACAGAACACCTGTATCAATTATAATTATTGTTCATATTTTACATTGATGCGAACGAAGTTAAAATTATTTATTTCTAGCTGTTTGCGGCTTCGTTCCCGTGATATGTTAAATAATGCAAATTTCTAATGGTTATATAATTTTTCAAAGCGGTCTAGTAGCTTTAGAAAAAAATTACAAAACGATAAATGTTTATAAATTATGATAGATAGTTAAAATTATATTCCTATAGAATTACATATATAACTATAGAGTATAGACGGACCTGCAGTTCTGGCATTACTTATCCACTTTTCAAAATAAAATACGGCTTATTTTCATCACATATTTGAAAAGAGGCGGATGTTAATTAGGTAATTCTTCTGTTTATCGAGTTCATACAGACAGAACCGCGTGGATATTGTATATGAGTATATAGTAATATAAACTACTTAAGACCTAGAAGTTATTATTTTTTGAACTTGATTAGTATTCTGGTCTTGTGATCTACAATAATTATACTTAATTCATACGTGTTCACTGTTTACATAACATTTTCCATTTAATTCTGCTAAACCACTACTGACATTGATACTGTTTTCACTATAATTTAATAGTTATCCGGAACGTTTATATGCATATAACATGCCATTATTAATGAAAATATTACTAATTTAAACTATTTTGTATTCAATTTTTTTTTGTCAAAGCTATTGCTTTTTGTTATGGCTGTGTTGAGTTTTAAAATATTTAAATCCTACACAAATATGGAATTAAATATAAACAATAATAAAGTATAATTAGCAGTAATCAAATTAGCGGTTTGTCTGTCATTAATAATAGCTTAAACGTGTACTTTAATTGTTCGTGTTTAATAAAAACTTAATATACCATTAAGATATGAAATGGCCTGAAAAGAAAGAGTAGGTAATTTTGAGGAAACTGACTACGTTTATAACAGTACAAATTTATCCCGCATGGCAATGGGTAATGGTAAGAATACGTGTGTCCATATCCCTTCCTACCCGTGGGGGTCGTAAACATAAGAGGCAACAGAGGGTTCTGCTGCATAAAAAGAGTGACCAAGCTCGCACCGACAAAATTACTACACCCCAGCAGAAGATCCGCTTGAAACAGTATTGCACTATGTTTCGTATGGTGAGCGGGGGCCCAGAGGCATATACTCTCATCCTGTTGTACTCCTCTCCCAACTTCTATCATTAATCCTCACCTTATATCCTCTTTTTGATCTATAGAACTCTTTATGATAACGATTATACGATTCCTAAAGCTCTGTACTATATATAGCTGTATATATGTTAAATATAGCAATACATTACTAAGCAGCTGAAACCTCGAACACAGATTACTAAATAATGACTACACTCGGCGCATAGTTAATTATAAAATAAACGGTAAAAACTCACATGACAATTGACAATCGTCAATGATATATTTATGATTTTAAGAAGACAATTAAAACCTTTTTGTTCCAGTATCCTTCGTGGTCATTACAAATTTAAAAAAAAACTCAGTGATTACACGAGGTCGCTGATTGTGTTTTATTTATTTCGCAAAAAACGCGCCAAAATACAAAAGCTTTAATGGGTGGTAATTAACATATGACTGTAAGATAATGATGAGGTTCAAAGCAAGAGAATTGGGAAATCACCAAGAACCGAAAATAACAATTCTAAATAGTTAAAATAATTGATGTATAAATGCGAAATCTAGCAAAAATTACTGCGCACATTTTGTGTTCAACTCATAGCAAATATCAGACAGAACTATGTTTAATAATATTTGTGTATATAAAGTTACTCAATACGGCACTAAAAGATTTGAAAATCTGCGATGTTACCTCTATAAAACAATTTAATTTTAAATATTACTTACAAAACAATACAGATACAGAAACTCCTCTTATCACAGCTAAATGAAACATTACAATAATTTGTATACGCAATCCATTTACTATCTCACAAAAAAACATCAAAACGTGTATTCAAAAAATCCTTTAAAATTTTCAGGGCCTACAATTAGAAAACTCCTCAATGATGTACGAGAAATGGCGCAAGTTACCAATACCTCTGGACTTCAAGGTGTACCTGTTTAACGTCACCAATGTACCAGAAATCATGGCAGGGAAGAAGCCCGTGCTGAGTGAAGTCGGCCCGTTTGTTTATAAGTGAGTACAATGTAAAGTTAGAGGACAGTACAAAGTAAGAGTACAGTTCATAATAACGCAAATTGTAGACAGTCGGCCTGTTTATTTATAAGTAAGATAGAAAGGGTAATCATTATTTGTTAAAGTATAGTGTGTGGTCCCGGGCAAGAGGGGTTCGAGTCCCGGTTGGGGCCAATAAAAAAAGGTTATTGGGGTTTTTTGACGAAGAAATCTTAAAGTTAGCGGTGTTGGAACACCCTCGTGCCTCGGAGAGCACGTAAAGCCGTCGGTCCTGCGCCTGATCTCTCTCCGGTCGAGTCGGTCTGCCATCCCATCGGGTTATGAGTGAGAAAAAATAGAGAGTGCACCTGTGTTCACGCTTACACTTATGCAATATAATATCTAATATAATATCTTCTGCGCAGGTGGGTAGTCTATGTTGAGATTGGCCACCGTGGCCGAAATTGGTCAGGGGAGCTATAATAATAAAGTGCAAGTACAATGTAAAGTTAAGAGAACAGTAGAGGTTAAAAGGGCTTCTTTAGGTTAATCATAGAATAGAATAGAATAGAAAATATTTTTATTCATGTAAACTTTTTACAAAGTACTTATGAATAGTCATTTTTTAAGTTACCACCGGTTCGGAAAGTCGTTTCTATCGAGAAGAT
>LQNK01000518.1:426287-455135 GCA_001586405.1 Phoebis sennae
GTTTAAATCTAGCTTAGGGCTAGGGTTATTGTCAATACTTATGCTAGTATGTTTTAAAACAATATTATTACAAGAATGTAATGTATCAATACTAATATTATTATTATTATGTCTACATTCCGGTACAAAAGTAACAGACTGTTCAAAATTGTATGCTATTAACATAGCAATTCATAATATGATCTGATTCTGTTAAGAAATCTTACTTCTTAAAAGAATTCAATTCATATTGTTATGTCAAATAGCAGAATCATACAAAAAATCGGGACTTTGTAATTTACTATAGATTCACGATCAAAAGAATTGCATAATTCTACCGGATATATAAATCAACTGGCTATGCCCCGCGGTTTCAGCTGATATATTACGTATCTGTGTGGAATTCAGAAATATGAATTTTATCTCGCTTGATAAAATAACAACAACAAAGTTGCAACTCGTTCGAAAAACTATTAATAAGCCGAACTGTATGAATATGTTGGCCTAAACTAACTTGAATATTTGATCTATATACCTATATATCAAACTGAGGTCCGATTGACTGACTGACATAGTGATCTATCAACGCATAGCCCAAACCGCTGGACGGATCGGAATGAAATTTAGCATGCAGGTAGATGTTAAGACGTAGGCATCCTCTAAGGATTTTGATCAAATCCCACAAAAACAGATACGTGAGTAAAACCGCGGGGCACAACTAGTTATTAATAAAATAAATAATGGTTCTATAAATAAAGTCTCTTTTAAACTGTTTTATTTTAATCATCGGAACGTGAAAATCAATCTTTAAATTGTAAAGGTCATTTACTCTACTTTTTTAGGTCTTTAAAGTTCTAAATAAATAAATGTCAAACGATTTCAGTGTTATTCAACTCTTAATCATTATAATTTAACATATGCAAAATCTTAACATTGCAAAAAATGACTACTCTGAATTAAATATGGCTGTCGTCAGCTGTTAAGGTTACCTTGTTCCTATGTTCAATGACAGCTATGGATAGAGTAGGGTTATCACAATCTACTAATATTATAAATGCATGTATGTATATATGTGTGTGTTACTCTTACTCAAAAACTACTGAACCGATTAAGATTCACTTCGTATAAATATAGGTAAGGGTTCAGAATAACATATAGACTACCTTTAATCCCGGAGTTGCCACGGGATCGGAAGTTACGCGGGTGAAACCGCGAGCTGCGGCTAGTATCAAATAAATAATAGAGAACTGCATTAAATAATAATAAATGTTATGTACCCTACATTATATCCTCTTCGATTTATTTTTATCGATCTGGCTCGAACCCCAAATAAGGCTAAAAAATGTGATCGTGATTTTCCTAACAAATAAGATCTCATTAGCAAAGCTTAATCAGGAAAAACAAGGCCTGAACTTGTATTAGTTAGGATTGACCATGACCGATATTCAGATTGAAGAACATTATTATTTGAAAGAAAGAAAGAAATTAAAAATTTATTTATTACTATTATTTGTAACAAAAAAATGAAGCGTAAAAATTTCACTTAATGTACGCATAACTGCATATTATTTATTACAATTATTATTTATGTAAATAAATTAAGTGTAAAATTCCATTTGCACAACTATAAACGTGAAATATAGTCGACATTACAACCATTCCAACATTCCAAATATTGTCACTGGATTAAATACAAAGGATACAAATATCTAAATTATTTAACAAAACCTAACCTAAAGTAAACAAAGACTTATATTATTATAACAAAATACCTCGTATGATAAACTAATTTTCTAAACCAATTACTTAAATGTACGGGTGCGAACCCTTACCTCGTATACGTAACCTGCCTCTCAGGGTCTCGTGAAAGATTAGCTTATATTAATAACATTATATGACATTTGATTAATTCTTCTTCTTCTTCTTCTTCTTAGTCGTAACCTCATGACTGAGGGTCGTGACCACCAATTGTTTGGATTTTTTGTAATAAGGCTCTCCATCCAGGCCGGTCTTCTGCCTTGCGTAGTGAGTCCTGGAGATTGCCCTGGGTGACCTCCCCAATGGCTGCTGTCCATCTTGTAGGTATTCTGCCCCTACCTCTTCTACCATTGACGTGACCGACGAGCAAAAGTTTTTCGAGATTGTCCGATTCCCGTCGAGCCAAGTGACCAAAAAATCTAAGGATTCTCTGATGGCAAGTTGTAGACAGACGGGTCTTTATGTTAAGTTCCAGTAGAATAGACGAGTTAGTGCGATGCGCAGTCCAGGGAATCCCTAACATTTTGCGCCAGCACCACATTTCGAACGCGTCTATTCGAGCCTTTACTCGCGCCTTCAACGTCCATGTCTCGGAGGCATACAGGAATATCGAGAAGACCAGGGTTTGCATGAGTCTGACTTTAGTTTTCCGACTTATATTCCTGTTCTTCCATACCTTGGACAGTTTGTTGACAGCTGCCTTTCCCATTTGTGCACGTCGAATAACCTCCCTCTCACAATCTCCATCACTAGTAATCATTGATCCCAGATAAATAAATTCCTTGATTGAATCCATATTACGTAATTCAGATGTTCTTTGCAAGCAGCCTCCACGATCTACAAACATCAGCTTCGTTTTGCTTCTGTTAATGTGAAGACCATATCGTGCACTAACGTTTTCTATGCGGCGTAAAAGATTAGCCAGTTCGGTTTCACTGGAGCCAATAATAGTCGTGTCATCGGCAAAACGCAGGTTATTTATCAATTGTCCGCCAATTCGAATGCCACCTTCCCAATCGTCAAGAACGTCCCGCATGATGTGTTCTCCAACAAGATTAAAAAGTTGAGGAGACAGAATGCACCCTTGTCTCACGCCTCGTTCAGTTTTAAAAGAACAAGATTCCGAATTGTCTACGTAAACTTTTGAGACACCATCCAGATACAAGCGTTGCACAAGAAAAACCAGATGTTCAGGTATACCCATCTCAAGCATAACATCAAACATTTTTGGCCAGCTGATGCAATCAAACGCTTTAGAGTAATCTATGAAGCAGAGAACCATCGGAACGTTGTACTCTCTGCTTTTCTCTATTAATTGTCTCATGTTAAAAATCTGTTCACGCGTCCCTCTACCTCTCACAAATCCAGCCTGCTCCCTTGATATCAGCTTACCAATGTAGCTCTCAAGTCTCACATTTAAAATATGCAAGAGTACTTTAGCAGCATGAGATACGACCGAAATAGTGCGGTAATTCTCGCATTTGCGTGTTGAGCCCTTCTTGTGCAACGGAATAACTCTGGATTCAGCCCAATCATTTGGCCATCGGCCTGTGCGCCATACCTTCTGGCATATTAGGTGGAATACTTTTATGCCGTCACGACCCAGGAGTTTGATCATTTGAGCACTGACGCCATCTGTTCCGACAGCTTTTGGTTTAAGTTTCAAGATTGCATTAATTGTGAATGAAATATAATAACCGTTTTATCATTATTCTATTAGCAATTGCTAATGAAACCACGGTTTATACACCGGGGTATACACGCTCGCAATCCTAACATTATAAATGTTAAAGTATGGATGTTTAGATGTTTGTGGCAATCACACCGTAACTACTAAACGGATTTTGATGAAACTTCGTATATATGTTCCCTATGGGTAATCGGTTACTTTTATATCGATCTCTCAAAATCGTGGGTGTCGACCCAACTAACGCGAGCAAAGACGCAGGCAAGAACTAATATAATCATATAGCCTTCCATATAAACTCATCATAATCACAAGTAATTTTTGAAATCCGGAAGTTTTGAATAGTATGGAATAAACAAACAAATAAAAAAGTTTCGATGTATAAAACACTATAATAACAATTAGTATGGATAACATTTAAAGTCTTATCCTTACAGACAAATATGCCCCTTCTTATCCTCTTGTAAGCCGATAAAGTTTAAACTCTGACCGGCTTTTCGTTAAGTTTTAGTTAGTTGATGGAACACAGAAAGTTACGATGCAAACGAATACACAATATTTTCTAAAATTTAATATTATACTAATAGACCAATACTAGATCCAACTTATAGGCTACAATTTATTTGAAAAAAAAAATTTTTAGGTGTGGTTCTTCATACATGTAACCAGAGGTTAAAAAAAATTACGATTATATCATTAAATGAAGTATATAGAAGGTTGTGTTTTTTGCTAAATGAAATATTTTACGAGAAACGCATCTAAAGTCGTAGAAATATTGTTTTTGAATTCATGATCTTTTTAGTTATTACTACATATTTGTATTTGATTACCTTTTTTTTATATATTTCGATTTTTCTCCCAGTTCCACATTTTATTTTTATTGCAAAATTAAAATGTTTACTGTTTTAATATATACCTATAGTTAAAAAAATACAAAAAATCTGTCGCAGAACCGCTGAGATATTTCATTTTTAAAGTTTCCAATATTTTTCTATGGAAATAGGGTTGACAAAAATCTCACACGGTGCTACCGCCTACATAATATAGAAATATGTAGTGCACGTGCATGCCCCGGACGGAAAGCTAGTAATATAAACTAGTAATATTCAAATAAATAAATATAATTTTAGCTTGTCATGTTATATTGCTTTATCACCAGTAAATAAAATTGAATTATTGTTTCCGCAAAGGAAAACAAGACAATGGGATAAAAACTACTTCAACAAATTATGTAAAAACATCACCATTGTATTTATATGACGTTTGGATCAATTGATTCTCACGTTTTTAATAATTAAATAAGGAAGGACTGCTGTACCATTGTTTGTGTTTATCACGTTTTATTGGATTTTTTTATCCTAGAGGAGGTTAGAACTATGAATACCTTATATATCACATATCTTTAAATACAAAATTTACCGCATTTTTAATAAAATTTTAAAACGAACATCGTATCATAATGATTATTAGCACTTTAACACAACACCATCTTGTCGTAAAGAAATCAAATACTCTTCTATAGAAACTGGATGACTGATAAGCATAAGTTTTTATAAGTACATTGTAAAGAAAATAATTTAAAACACAGACAGTAGAAAATTACAATGTTCATGACATCTCAATTTTCAACCCTTGAATATTCATAGTACCAATCGCGTCATTCAAAAAATTTATTGTTCTATTCATAGAATGACCGAAAAAAGGCCGGTGTTGATTCGTCTGTTAATTACCCAACTGCGATAGAAAGAGGATAATGTTTTTCATGTGTATGTATGTCCATTTCTTCGGCACACTACAGCCCAAACGTCTAGATGGAATTTGACATAGGAAGTTTGATTCGTTATAATCGTGACAGTGACTTAGCTATATTTTTGATATCGCCCTTATAAAAAAATAAAGGGAAGGGATTGATTTTTTTTCATATCTAATTCAGTCTAGGTTTTTCATAGATAGTTATAAAATAAGCTTCTTTATAGTTTAAAATTAATCATTTTCTTTGTTAATATAAATTCCTCCAAAAGACAAAGCCGTAACTCAGACAGTACTGACTATAAGAAAGTTTTATCAAATAAGTTTCCCTAGACCATTGGCCAAGTTATATTGACTCGGTGACGTTCATCTTAGTGTACTAACGTGATAGCATGTTGAGCGCCTGGTGAGATGAGAGAGCAAATTACTTCTGAATGGATCCAACCGAGTTTTTGTTTTAACATCGTTCAATACTGACCTACACCTGATATCATTTTCACAATTTATGTACTCACTGTTGTATAGGGGGGTCTCAGGGATGTATGAAAACAACCGTATCGTATTAAATCATGATGTTAATTAATCATAAAACTGTAACTGGCCATACACATTGATTAATATACACTACTACACTGTATTATAAACCGATTAAGCATCAGTTTTGGACCGCGAGGAGTAATGCGACCGCGAAAACAACAACCCACTCCGCCTGAAGAAGGAACTAAATGGTCAGACTTAATCCGTGTATAATACAGGGAATACAAAAACCGTGAACATTACTTTAATATATATCAGTTATCGCTTAATTAACATACTACACCCGATAATAACGAACACATTAAGTAAATTATATACAATTCGCTTGCGATACTTTTACGACCAATAATAGACACACATCAACATCAACGTCGAGGGATATTTTTAAAAACATTCAAATCTCTAAAAAACTGAGCCACATTATATTTCCACATCATTGCCTCAGTGATTAGACCACTTACTTGGCCTTAAACAAAAGTTAGCTTTAACTCCTACCCCATGCGTGAATAGGAGACAATCCCCTAATAAAAATTGACCAGGGAAACGAATCACGCATTCATCCTAAGTCCTAATAGGACTTTTTGAACAATATGCGTTTTATAATAATAATAATTGATTTTCAGGGAATATCGTGAGAGGACAATCTTAGGGTACGGTGACAATGATACAATTATTTACACCTTGAAGAAAACCTTCGTATTCGACAGAGAAGCCTCTGGTGGTCTCAGCGATGACCAAGAAGTCACCATCATCAACTACGCTTATATGGTAAGATTTATTTAATAAGTACCACTTTAATAAATTAATATATCTCGAAAATTTATTGTTTTTTAGTTAGTACTAACATAGGTATATGCAACTTTATTAACAAATTTTATTATATGTATTGATTATGGATGGGATATCTGAGTTAAAATAATAAATAAATTAAATTAAGTATATATTAATATATGTAATTTGAATAAACTTATAAATAACTAGTGTCGCCCACGGCTTCGCTTGTGTTAATTTCGGAGCAATAAAAACTAGCCTAAAACCTAATTGTCTTTATAAAACAAATTTCATGAATAAAAAACATGTTTGGTGGAAACTTGAAATTTTAACCGGGTTTTATTTATAGCTAAAAATAGTATTGTCATAAAGACAGACTTTATGGTCTTTTCCACCAGCCAAGTCTAAAAAAAGCCTTGCTACTTACCAGCCAGGTCTGCAGGTCCATATCGGGGTATAATAGGAAAGGCCTTAGACAAGTTTTCAACCTAACTCTAGCACCCAAAATGGTCCTAGCTCTCAGAATATAACATTGAAGAAGTTCAAATATATTAATAGCATTGCAAATAACTTAACATCAGGTGAACCGCATGCCCCGCTTGCCTGCTATAACATAAAAAAACTAACAAGCGTGCTTCCCGTTTCCATGAAATATTTTCTTAATCCAATAATAATGTCTAAGGATTCCCATCAAAAGCCAATCAGCGGTGTAATCAATATGTCTTTATACGAGTAATCAGAGAAATTCGAGAGGTGTTCGTTTCATTTCTATTAACACTCTCTTTATATAAAAACTTATTATACTCTAGTTTGACGTAACATGTCACGAGGGCTTCATAACTTTTCTTAAAAATTCCGTCTTGTATTAATATAAATTAGGTACCATTGTAAATGTTGTTCTCAATGCAAAAATAAAAAGATGGATTATCCTTTCACAAAGATTATTTGACTTATTTGCGAAAAGAAGATAGGACATATTTTAAATATTGAAATGCAAGTTATGGATAGATTATTTTTGACAGATAACGTCAGATAGCAATCTATCAATAATCTTTGGTACATTATTGAAAACCGCCGTTATTAATTTTTTTAATGCAATCAATATCTGGTAATATAACACGCAAACATGCACGTGTACGCGTTAGCGTCACTCGAGTCTTCAGCACACTCCATCTGCCTTTTATTCTCTAATCTGTGGTTATAATAAATAGTTATTTTGGCAATATATTTCATGTACAGAATTGTCCTTTCTACAGATTTATTATATAGGTGATGAGATTTTTACAGACTAACAAGCTCTAAGCGTCCTTAATTCAAAATAAACATTGACTGTTCATTCGGTATCTAATTAAAAGATGCAGCTAGTGTAAAATATTTGTGAAAAGATTCACAAAGGATACGTTTTATAAGTTCACTGCTAGTTAATACTTATAGTAACTCATTACAAATTAACGTAAAGTAGATATCAGACGCAAAAAGATTGTATACAATTCTTCAATAAAAACAAAATACAGTATAACCAAGTTTATTATTAACCAAAAACACGGCATATTCTCACGTTAGGAATTCAGTATCCATATATGAATAAAAATACGATAATTTTGATTATTAAAAAAATAATTAAGATGCAAAAAGTTTTGATGATCGTATGGGATTGCAGAACATGATTATAATACTTCGCAAATATGATTAAATATCTGAATCTTTTTATATACAACTCAGTGACTGACTGACACACATAGTGATCTATCAACGCACAGGCCAAACCGCTGGACGGATCGGGCTGAAATTCGACATGCAGGTAAATATAATGACGTAGGCATCCGCTAAGAAAGGATTTTGATCAAATCCCACGGGAACTGGGAAAGCAGATATACGTAGGTCACGCGAGGCACAGCTAGTAATACTAAGCATAAGCTTAAATAGTTGCCAATTCGAATGCGCCGGAATGCTCACATTCTTTCAATGCTGTACTCTATCTTTTTTGATCCTAATGTACCGAGTTATATAAGAAGCCGTCCATTAATCTCGTGAGGTTTTTTCAACTTTTATCCGTAAAGAAGGATTTCAATAGAATAGAATAGGATTGGAAAAAATCATGTATACTTTTTTCCAAAAAACTTATGAATAGGCATTTTTTTAAATTACTACCAGTTCGGAAAGTCGGTTCGAAGAGAAGATGCCAGCAAAAAACTCGATAGTTACTATTTTAATCCTTCCATTTCGTTATTCTTGAATATAAAAATATTCAAATTGGAATATTTCAGAATGCTGTGCTCACAGCGCACGACCTGATGCCCGGTATAATAGGGCTGTTGAACACGGCAATGGGCGCCTTCTTCATGAGCGAGGAGGAACCGTTCATCACGGTGAAGGCCAAGGACCTGTTCTTTGATGGCATCTATCTCAATTGCGCTTTGAACCATTCTGCTTTAGGTAAGTCTTTATTAAGTTTATATTGAAACGTGTTCAAAGACTTTCTGTTCTATCTCGTTGTATTGTTTAAAAAATATATTGTAAAATCTTGATAGGCTTTAATTGTTTTTTTAGTGTCAATTTTCCTGCAACGCCATTGGTTTTTTTTTAAATTAATTTATAATTAAATGAATAATTATATTTTAAACATTAAATCCCTGCTACTATTGTTATTTCGAAAGTAACTGGCAGTCTGTCTATTTATGCATCAACCACTGATTCGATTTGGATTAAATTTTGTACGAAGATAGATTCGGAAAGGATATGATATATGATAATAGTTTTTATCTCGGAAATCGTAGGGGAACGATAGAGTCAAAGCTACGAGCCTACGAAAAAATATTTTGCTTACCACACATAACATAAATGAAAGTAAAAATCAAAACACAAAATAAATAAATAAAAGATCTCATGTACTACATAGAGCATATCAAATAGCTACTCATCTGCCGCCACAGAGAAGACAAAGGGCTGATTTTCAGTAATCCCGTCTTGTTCGTTAACAATTTTAACAATTTCAATCTTAAACGCGGTCGAATACCTTGAGAGAACAGTAAAATTCAATTCTACATGCCATTGGGTTACATTCTTCGCTCAAAGAAATATTAACATTTAATTAGAAATTACATTGAAATTACAATCCACTTACTTATATTCAACTAGCTGATCCGCGCGGCTTTGTGTTATATATGTAGCCTGTAAATATAGCCTATGTTACTTATGGATAACATAGCTTTCGATTGGTGAAAGAATTTTTAAGATTGGTCCAATAGTTTTTGAGCCTATTCATTACAAACAAACAAAGTTTTCCTCTTTGCAATATTAGTGTAGATTAGCTTTCTGCGAACTACACAATTTTATACTTTGTGGATTTTCGAAGAATAACGATGCAACATTATGTCATTCTAACGACTTTAGAAGCATATATCTCGTCAACTATCTTTTTAGCAAAACACTCGTCTCGTTACTGTTTTATTATATGTATCGATTAAAAACCATTTTTAGTTCTTGATTAAGTAATTTGTAACATTTGCATTACAGTAATTTAATGGACAAAGTTTTTGACTTTACTGTTTTTGACTTCCCCAAAATATCGATGAACCAATTGATTTATATTTACGGTTCTTTAGAACTAAACTCCATCAATTTGAGGCTTAAATTGTTCCTGTTAAGTATTGTTTCTTCCCATTAAGCAGCAATAATGTAACGTGTATTACTTACGCATTACTTACTTATGGACCAATTGATTTATATTTACGGTTCTTTGGAACTAAACACCATCAATATTGGAATTTGAAGCTTAATTTGTTCCTGTTAAGTATTGTTTCTTCCCATTAAGTAGTAATAATGTAACGTGTATTACTTGCTCAGTGCGACGTTGTAAGTTTTGTGGCAATAAAATTGATTTAGTTCCTACGTAACCTAATACTCAGAAGAGTAATTTAATGTACAAACTAGTATATTATTTTCTTCGTACGATATCTTATGGATATTCATTCGTAGAAAATGAAATATATGGTTTTTGGTGTACAAACGCTTACGCTTAAAGAAAAATATCAAAGTTCTAACGAGACTTACCTAAGAAACATAAAGTATATATAGAATACTCGATATAAGATATTACATTATTTTTCTTATTTAAAGAGAAAAATATATAGAGAGACTAATTCTCCAACCGATCTCGATCGTAGTGGCCAAACTCAACAGAGATTAGCCAAATGTGCAGGAAATAATATTATAGTGCATAAAGTGTACGAGCAAACTCATGGTGCACTCTCTATTCCTTTACAATGATAAGTCATAACCCAATGGGACGGCGAACACACGCAGGACTGACGGCTTTACGTACTCTCTGAGGCACGGCTGTTACTGAGATCTTTTGTCGTAAAATCTAAAAACTGCTTTTTTTGACCCTCATTCGAACCTGAGTCAAGTAGTCAAGATGCAACTACTAGACTAGGATGCAGTCGTGAGATAAATAGATATACCTATTGAGGCAAAGAGATGGCGGAACTATCGTAATTAGCAGCCGTTTCATTAAATTGAAAAAAATACGTTTGTTTACAACACACACAACATTGCAGAACAATAGAAAAACAATATATGAATAAAACAAACATGACGGTTTATGTTTTGTATAGTGTATGGTGCAAAGCGACCTTACCATAGACATACTGATTTACAGTGGGCACCGTTTTCACCTTTTGAAAAATTTAAAAATTCAAAACGCAGAACCAGTGATATATGCTATAGTTTTTTTTTTATAATTTTCTATGAAATAGGTTTGACCAAAATCTCACAGAGCGCGCGCCTCTCCAAAATACAGAAAATTGAAGCCCACGCTACCGAACCCGCAGGCAGAGAGTTAGTTATTTTTTGAAGGTCATTGAGGATTCATTGAGTGTTTAACGTCTTGATCTATACGTTAAGATTATTAAAAAGGCATGTCCGCAACTAAACCAAAATCTCACATTGTCACGTGGTATGACATTTTCACGACTTTAGAAGCATATATCACAAAAAATATTTATTTTAGCAAAAAACGCATTTAGAAACCTCGATTTCATTTTTAAAAACCTATCTAATGACACCTCATTTAATGATGTATTCGTGAATTTATTTTTTACCCTCCGTTTACATGTATGGAGAGCCACCCCAAAAATATTTTTTTCGAATAAAATGTAGCCTATAAATCGCACCTAATATTGGTCTAACAGCATGTGAAATTTTATAAAAATCTGCGCAGTGGTTATTACGTGATTGACGCACATACAAACAGATAAACAGATAAACATACAGACAAACAGAAAAAAAAAATCTAACCATGGTTTTGGTATCTATAGAACATACATATTGCATACCAATTACTCTTTTTGAAAAATATTCAATGTACAGAAATGGTTCGGTTACTGTTTTATTATATGTATATAGATTAAGAGAGGACGCCGCAATTTGAATATTTCTCGATTCTAAGATGACTTACGGACTTCCTTTGAAATATTATCAACGAAGAACAGCGTTTTCTTCCGGATCTTTAATATATGTCAAGTAGTAAAACTTTTATATTCCTCAAGGCTATAAAGGCGATGCACGTCACGAGTGAGATTTGGTTGAAGCGCTTTTAATGGTGCTCCAGCAGAATGCACAATTTTTGCATGAATTTACTTGACTCTTGGCCAAAATATTTTAAATTTACATGGAAATAAGTAGATCATTCTTTATTCCTTTGTCAAAATAAAACTATTTCTATGAATCTTTTAGAAATGTAGATATATTTTCTTACTTCTTTTACAATAGTTCTTAGCGCAAGTTTCTATGTCACTGTTATAATATTGCACTTACGATGGCCTTCTAAAGCTATTGGCATCCTTTATTTATATAGATAGCACTCTTGTGACATTCTATCAAATCAAATAAAATCAACCATACTCCACCAACAGGCATGCAAATAGAATTATGCATTATTAATATTTATATATTAATATCTATACAAATAATATTACGGCCATCGTCAAAATATAACTCGTAATAATATGTGGACGCATAGCATAAAAACTTTGCGAATCATTTAAATTGTATTCTATTTCAGAGAAACTAATATGCATAGCAAATAAGCTCTCAGAAGGAATAATTTATGTGGTTATAGGAAGTCCCATAAGTAATGTAATATTACGTGCAGTAATATCTTCGCTGCAGAATATCCAATATGCCTCGTATATATAAATACTAATTAGATGTTATTTATTTCAGCTTTAATTTGTGGAAAACTAAAGGCAGACACCCCACCGGTAATGCGGCTGTCAGAAGATAAAGCTGGTTTCTACTTCTCTATGTTCAACCATGTAAGTCGTAGTAAAATTTTAGTGACATTTTTCAATTCAGCCCAAAAATTTGAGCAATTGTTGTTGTTTATGTTGACCTAGAGTTTATTTATCCTGCTTCTTAATATTATAAATATGAAAGTTTTGATGTTTGCGCGTCAATCACGTTCCGCAACTACTGGACCGATTTTGATGAAATTTCGTATATACATAGACATAGATGATAAGCTAATTTTTAAAATAACATTTGGCTATGCAGTGCTAGGAAGGTTTTATCCAAGAGATATAAAATAGCATTTCAATGTCATGAGGCGTTTTTTTTTATCTTCATGTTAACAACACTGCAATATGTAGTAATCAAGATTGTTTTTTTATATTTTATTTCGTTTAGCCTAGGTAAAAAAAATTGAAATTTACACTTCAACGCCATCCATGTTCTAGAGTAATAACCTAGTAAGGAAAGCGCTCTACCCACAGATATTGATTGACATGTCAATTGATTGAAGTGTCAATTTTTTTTTAGTTAAACAACACAGACATAGGCCCGTTCCACATGATCCGTGGCACTGAGAACATCCGCGACCTCGGCCGCATCACCGCCTTCCAGAACCAGAGTTACATGGGCGCCTGGAACGATCCCTACTGCGGCATGATCAATGGCTCCGATGCTACGATATACCCGCCTATAGATGACGATGTGCCGCAGAAGTTATACGCCTTTGAACCCGAAGTATGCAGGTAAGAAATACTGACCAGAGACGACAAATGATCAATGGTTCTGATGCTACAATATACCCGCCTATAGATGACGATGTGCCGCAGAAGTTATACGCCTTCGAACCCGAAGTGTGCAGGTAACTATAAGCAGAGTCAACAAATATTGTAGCATGATGATGTAGCCCAGAAGTCGACAATAATATATTTAAAATTCGTGGGAGAGGAATAGGATTAAAGGCTTCCGGGCCTTCTCACCGTACTGCACACAGTGCAATACTGCTTCACGCCGGTCTTCTGCTGGGGTTTGGTGCTTTCACCGGTGCGAACTTGGCCCAATCGTGCAATGCTCGACTCCTACTCTTTTATCGCTGAAGTTGTTATACAGCAGAATTACCCTCTGTCGCCTCTTACGACACCCATGGGTGGAAATGGGGTGGCACATGTACTCTAACCCGTCGCCACATAGAAACTATTGATTTACAGGTAACATTTGTACTGTATTATTTTTAATTATCGTGATCTCTTTAAACTTGGAAACATAATATCTAAATCTTTCGCATATTTATACTTTTATTTATATACCAGCCAAGCCCGCGGTTTCGCCCGCGTTACTTCTGAGCCCGAGGAAATTTTGGGATTAAAAGTACACTATGTGTTATTCTAGATCCTAAGCTATGTGTGAAACAAGATTCATCGCAATCAGTTTAATCGTTTTTGCATGATAAAGGAACAAACATGCACTTTCGCATTTATAATATTAGGATACCTAGCAAAAGAATTGACGTCATTATAAGAAATATAAAATACCAGTTTTTTGTTGTAAAATTAATGTTAATTTGTTACGTTATATTACACAACAAAATTACGTAAGGTCTAAGTGCTAATGTAGGAAAGCTCCTCGGGCACACATTTTGAAATGTATCGAAAAAGCCTTCCATTTAATCGACGAATATGTAATAAATAAAGGATGAATATCGTTTTTAGTATTTTGTGAGAATTTTTTTACTTTGTTTTAAAAGGGAAAAAAATCATAAAATAATATAGTCATACGTTATGTATATAAAACTCAAAGGTCTGACTGACTTACTGACTGACTAACATAGTGATCTGATAACGCCGTCAAACGGATCGGGCTGAAATTGGCATACAGGTAGAATTTATGACGACGTAAGCATCTGCTAAGTTTAAAGGATCTTGATCAAATCCCACGAGAACTGGGAAAACAGATATACGCGGTTGAAACCGCGGGGCACAGCTAATTAGATTTATATTTATAGAGTATGTGATATAATTATGTACTTCAGATGTCATAAATACTTGAAAGAATAGTTGAAACTAAAACTAGAACATGAGGATTTACGCTACATTACTTTCGTATAAAGTTCTCTTGTTTGATGTCGCAGAGTTGCCAACTTTTTTATTTATTGCTCCTCTATCCGGAACTAATAAAATTCTAGAATTATCTTTTCGACATGCCCATTTATATCAATATAGTTTTTTCGAGTATTAATATAACTAGCTGTAGCCCGTGGCTTTGCAACTTCGAATTATTAATCCCACAAGAATAGTACCTACAGTCACGAGCATAAATATGTTACTTTGCAAACATTTCTGCCCCGAGAACGAGTTAAATATGAACTGACTGCATGTACGCAGCAAAAATATCGTATACTCAGAAAGCATAATGTAGTGGTATAAAATTATAGCTATCGCGGATTATAAATATATGACGTTACAAGTGGCAAAAACATACGAACCCTCGTAGAGAGCACATATACGTATAAGTATTGTTTTCTTTTTCTGTATTTTGCTTATAAAAAACAAATATGTGACACCTCATATCATTTATGTGGCAATACATGTCTGAATGCAAAATCGATTGAGTAGATAAGACATATTGAGGTAACAACATTTGTAATGTTATAGCCTAACACAAAATCATTATAAAATGTAGCCTATGCTATCCTGATGCTATATTACTGTAAAGTTTCTCATGGTTGAGGTACTACATATTAAAAGTTACTATGTAAGTAATTTTTAGCAATTTGAAAGAAAAAATAGACTTATTCATAGACCTCACAAAAAATATAGAAAAGTAACAATACAGAAGAAATACGTAGCAGTGTGGCGTTAGAAGGGCAGTTGCTCAGCATATGCTGGTGCTGTGTCAGCACTGATTTTCAGCAACTCTCAGTGTCAGAATCAGTATTCCTAATAATATTATAAATATGAAAGGTTGGATTTTTGGATATTTAGATGTTTGGATGTTTGTATCAATCACGCCTCAACTACTGAACAGATTTTGATGAAATTTCGTATATAGGTAGACTTTTAGTCGGATGGTAGGCTACTTTTTTTTTCTTACTTGAGCAAGGCCGAGGGCAGAAGCTAGCTTACTAATAAGCTTATACTAAGTGCCCTGATTCTTTTCTCTCTGATTTTTATTTTCCCTCCCGCGAACCATGACGTCGTTTATAAAACCTTAGTTCTTACCCAAAGGAATAATTTGAAAGCAAATCCCTTCCTCGACAAATATTTATTTTGCAAAGTAACAAATTGGAGTAAACACAATGAGTAAGGAATACATTTTCTTACATCCGTGCCTCTTATAGCACACAGGGTGAATTTTTAAATAGGCTTTCAAGGCCAAATCCTTTACTATTTTATTTATTACTCTACACGATACTATTACTACTACTATTTTATTTACTACATAAAAAGAAATAAAACATTGAAGTAACAGTGTAAATGGCGGCCTTATGACTAAGCAGTGATTTCTACCAGGTACCACTAGGCATAAGGTGACTCCTCACCTCTGAGACTCCTCTCGAGGTCGATTTCGATGATAATAAAAACTTAGTTATTGGATTTTTGAAAAATTCATTTATAGTAACGCTCGGTACTACTCCGTATAACCAATGAATGAAATTTAAAATTGCGAAATAAGACTAAGTTATTACTATTAGTTGTACTATTGATGGTTGAAAGATTATAGAATGTTTATTTTTACCAAAATCAACTGAATAATTTTTTCGGTGAATATATTTTTTTTAATTTAATGATGCAGATTTTATTTTCCTTTAAACGATTTTGATATACCACATAATTAAGGATTTTTCCCCAAAACTACATTTCATTAAAATCATCCTGTACCTTGGGTTACTGAAGTTTTTAAATTTCTAACTTTCCAGATAAATGGCAGTCGTATGTTAAAGTTTGTAACTTTAAATTGATATAACGGCTAAAATATGCGCTGTTTGAAATTTATAGAGCGAACAAATAGCTTACGAAACTTTTAAAAAATATCTATTCTTATATTCTTATCTACACTATTATGAAGAGGAAAACTTTGTTTGTTTGTTTGGTTTTATAGGCTTACAAACTATCCCTTGTTTTGCTCACTAAAATCAGACAAATCTATCTATTTGCACCTACTTTGATTTCAATATCCTAACGATGGATTCATTTGCTATGACTTTTGTCTATCTATTGTCATATAATCTGACATAACAATCTATCCATATCCATTGATACATTATTGAAAATGGCCGTAGGTGTAAACCAACAACAAATCACCACCTATCTCGGTTAATTGTCTTACCTTTGAATCCACCGCCCACCGCTTGCCATGCCGCATACCGCGCTGCAAATCACATTAACTTAGATTAGTAAGCTGTGACTGAGTTTGTAGCATTTAGCACCATACAACGAGATTCGAGTTTCCATTACCTAGTGGCGTCACGTGACGTCACAAATCCTAAATCGCGATGTTGAAATGTTTTCGCCGCTAAGCGGTGGTGACCCCGACGTGATCCGCTGTGGAGGATGGTATTATATTCCTCCAACATAAAGGGAGGTTCCTCGACCAGTCCGAACCACAGGACTGGCCGGCCGTTAGGCCCCGAGGATTGATGTTTGGAAGTGGTATATGTACTTAGGGGCGAAAACATTTCAACAACGCGATTTAGGATTTGTGACGTCACGTGACGCCACAACCTAGTTATCACCTTTTAAATATTTAGAAGACTTCTATCTAAAAGTAACAATACACTCCATCAATATATTTTTCCACATTTTTATTGCAGGTCAATCTACGTATCGTACGTGGACCGTCGTGAGATCTACAACATGTCTGCGGTGTACTACGAGATTGACAATATGGTGTTCGCTTCCAAGAGCGCCAACCCGGCCAACAAGTGCTTCTGTCAGAAGTAAATCCGCATTTTTATATACTTCTCCAAATATAGTTATCTTTTTTATGCTATAGCAGACAAGCGGAGCATGCGGTTCATCTGATGTTAAGTACCTCACCGCAGCCCATGAACATCAACGAAGTGTCGCACATGCCTTGCCGGCTTGAAGGAAGGGAAGAAATAAAGACAGGAATAATTATAGGAAAATGGGAAAAGAGGTAGAGGTATAGGATGGGATTATAAGCCACTCTTCACATACAAATCAAATTATTTGGCAGGTTTTTCGTATTAATGTAAGCTTACGAATAAAATTGAAAACACTAATCCACTTCTACCTTTTAATTTCTCCAACGCTAATAAGATGATAATTAATTCATGTAATTAAATTTCAACATCAATGTGCTAAAAATATAATAAAGGTTCCAAACTTGATTCTAGCTGAAAAGTCTGTTTGTTTAACCGCGCTTATCTTGGAAACTACAGGACCGGTTTACAAGTATGCTATGGGAGCGAATGCGCGCAAATGTTAGTTTGACGACCCAATTGGTGCAATAGTTATGGTTTATTGCGCCGGAGGGAGTGGATCCGATTGCCACGGGTACAAAATTATTATAAGATGAACATAGTAATTTTCTTTTTTTCTATATGACAGCGGGCAAGCGGAGCATGCGGTTCACCTGATGTTAAATCACTGACCGCAGCCCATAAACATCCACAAAAGCAAACTGTTGCAGATGCCTTGACGGCTTGAAAGAAGGGGAGGGCATATGGAGAGGATTAATGATAGGAAATTGGGAGTGGAGATGAACAGGGTCGAGAGGAATGGGATGGGAATACAGGTCTCCGGGTTCCCGCTCACCGTACAAAACACAGTGCAATATGCTTCACGCCGACCTGCTGGGGGGGTACTTACAATCAATCCAATCAGCCCCACTCTTTTTAATTTCATCTATTTCTATTTTTAAATATAGAAACTGGAGCAGCAAGCACGACGGCTGCCTCATCATGGGCATCATGAACCTCATGTCGTGTAAGGGCGCGCCCGCCATCTTGTCTCTCCCGCACTTCTACCTCGCGTCCGAAGAGCTTTTGGACTACTTCGGGGGAGGGATACAGCCGGACCATGATAAACATACTAGCTTCGTTTATCTTGAGCCTGTGAGTAATGTATACCTATTTTTTGTAGAGAAGATTATAAGAAAATCGTATTAATACTAATTATGACAATTTGTTTTCAATTGTTTATTATATACACTTTTCGTTCAATTATTTAGGTTGTATATAATGAAAACTAAATACTGAATAAAAAAATACATAAAATAGGAATGAAAATAATATTAATACGAATTATGACAATTTGTTTTCAATTGTTTATTGTATACACTTTTGTTACAAATATTTAAGTTGGTAATATCTTTAAGCTTTAATCTCATCTGTTAACAAAACCAAAAATATTTTTCTAAATCCGATTCATTTTTTGCATGATAGTGTTACAAAAGAGAGGTTCTGGTTTTAATCCCCAGTATAAATTTGTAAATCCGGCTCGAAGGACCATGTCAATAAAATTACTTGATATATGTATCAAGTCATCATGGTATGCCATGAACTCTTCATTAATGGATAGTATGATTTTAAGCAATTTTTTTAATCGGATTTTTAAAACAATTAAAAAGTTAAGCATCAATGGAATATTCGAGCATAATTATTTGAATGTATATAATTTATTGCGACAGAGAACTGGCGCAGTACTGCATGGAAACCAAAGAATACAATTTAATATAGAGTTGAGGAACATCGCTGACGTGCCACAGCTGCAAAACGTACTCACTGGACTCTTCCCGTTCATGTGGATAGAAGAGGTAAGTTTATTTAATAGTCATGTACTGCAAAGTCTTTGTGACGCGACGTCTCAGAATATATGGTTAGAGAATATTTATTTAAAGAATTTTTACAATTCGCTTATTTTCTAAAAATACTTATACACAGTTGAAAATGATCATTAGCACCTTTGACAAAAATAATCTTTTACATTGCGGGTGAGTGAAAAATAATTTATTTGTAATAATATCGTTCAATGGTGGTACAAGCTGCGCTCGGTCGAGATATGTATGTCGCCGCCCTATTTCTACCCGTGGGTGTCGTAAGAGCAGAAAGAAGGTAACTCTGCTGCATAACCCTTTAATAGAATCTACTCAATGTTACCAAAAGGTCTTGTCTTGCCTTGCATTCATTGCATTTCTTGTGAAATATTAAGTCTTCCGGCACGGTTCATACATTTAAATTTACCTAAATATGCAGTATATGGAAAGAAAATTTGATAGAATTAAACTGAAGATACTTAAAAAAGAATACACTACATGCATCGCTGTTATATTTACCAATTTGCAATGTGTCGAATTCATAAAGGGACAATATTGAAATTTGACCAAAATGCATGAACTGTAAAAAAATATTTCATAATTGTTTCTTTGTATTATTAGTTTTTCAATTTCAATAAACACGCGTAATTAAAAAAAAATCGATAAATTCTTTACTCTACGAATACATTTTACACAATTTTCTGCATTATATTCAGAAACCTATCTATAACAATCCATTCTCCAGTACATTCAAGGCAATTTTACAATAGCAACACATTCTCCATTGTAAATGTTTACGAGCGTACAAACTGCGATCATAAACATTAATGCAGTTACGTAACATCCTGCTTGAACATTTGTTCAAATTCTACTATTCCCCTTTTCATTAAAGCTGCTAGACGAACGAAAGATTGTTAGGATGTGTGTAAATTTGTAAAAAAAAACTCCTGCGTGAATTATAGGCTGCATTTTTCGTATATAATTTGACAAAGTTACGCTAAAATTACACAAGAGCGAAGCTATAGGGAAATATTAAATAAATATTGCTGGTCATTTAACACAGCGCCATCTAGTCCCAAACTAAGCAAAGCTTGTACTATGGAGACCGATAACTGATAGACATACTTAGACGTAACTTCTTTTTTGTAAATACATACTTATATACTATAGTATTATTACAAAGTTTATCACATCATAATTCTCTACGCGTAGGAATCAAACCCACACCCTCCGCGATAGACCATTGCCACATCCACTGCGCCAATCGGGTCGTCAAATAAAAATAGTAACCCAATTTTAAATTCTGAATTTTCATTTATCCATATTATGTATTTATTCAAAAAAAAAGTATGTTTATGTATGTCTATCAGTAAACTTAGTCCATAGTAAAGAGCTTTGCTTAGTTTGGAACTAGATGGCGTTGTGTTAACTGTTCAGGAATATTTATCTTTTTATTTATTTATTTATTTATTTAGGGTACATCAACAGATCACACATAAAACATTGCTTAAACAATAAATACAAAAGAAACAATATTCTTATGTTAGACCCTATTATAGATGTACACAACATTGTAAGGAAAAAGGAGATAACAGTAGTGAGGTTGAACCTCACATAGTTAAAAAAAATTAAATATAACTAAAAAAATAAATATAACTATGGTGATATAAACTAAGGAATATTTTTTGTGCCACGATATGATCTATGCAATTTTTGTTTAAATATTGGCATGCTATCGTGAGAAATATCTAGATTCGGGATTTTAGTAATCATTTCGTTGTAAGTTTTTAATGTACGTAGTATTGGCGAGTTTGAACCAAGAGTCGTTTTACATATTGGAAGGCTAAATGTTCGAATAGGTTTTCTGGGAATGGAATGAGGTACATTCAACGATATGTTATTGAGCAAATCTGGGGAATCGACCTTTCCGTTAAGGAGTTTAAACAAGAACATTAAATCAAGGATGGCTCTTCTATCATGTAGTTTATCCATTTTAAAAAAGGACAATCTATCAATCTATTTTATTTTATTTATAGTGTTTATATTAAAAATGGCTCCTTAAAAATTATTTACTCAAAATTTACATTTAGACCAATTCAAATTTCGAATTCCAGGGCGCACACATCCCCGAGGACTTGCGATCGGAGCTCCAAAGCGTCCACACGATCCTCGACTACGTGGAAGTAGCGCGCTGGCTGGTGCTGGTCGCGAGCGCGCTGCTGTGCGTGTTCGCCGCCGTGTGCGTGGCGCGCGCCGGCGTGCCCGTGTGGCCGCGGAACAACCACTTCGTGCTCAACGCTAATGTTAATAAACGCTGATGTTACGCCTGTGTTTCATTACAATAAAGACCATTTTTGCGTGCTCATTTATATTCGATAGATAGTTTTAAAATTCAAACTTAGAACGCAAAAATAATGTTGTAATATTACGATTAACGATATCATAATTCCATATTGTGATTTTGAAATAGAACTGAACATTAGTCATAGTTTCAAATTTAGAACTAATAAAAATGATCTTTGAGAAAGAGAATGTTTAAATCTCACGATTTATCATTCCATTTTTCGAATTTGGACATTGAACACAAAACTACATTCGAATTTAAAACGAAGACTTACTTCTAGAATTATTTAAAAAGATAGTCCAAGAGCAATCGCAGAATGTATTCCATTTTCAAATCCCAATCCTGCGCTTATTGTGTATTTAATATTTATGAAAGCGGGATTGCATGAAATTCCTTTTTCGAATAGCATTATAGATATCTAGTGGACTTGATCTCGACTACGTAGTACATGTAACGAGCGCGCAGCTGTGCGTGCTCACCGCCGTGTGCGTGGCGCGCGCCGGCGTGCCCTTCTTGTAACTTCGTGCTCAACGCTAAGGTTAATAAACGCTGAAGATATTACGCCCGTGTTTTATTGAAAATAAAGATCATTTTTGCGTGCTCATTTACACATAGTATTAAAATTCTTACTTAGAACGCTATAGGAATGTTCTTAAATTAAGATTAACGATTCCATATTGCGATTTTGAAATAGAAGTCGCAGATTTGAATTTTAGAATTATCGTTCAATATTAAATTTTAAATTCTAAGCTGCTTCGGATTTTAAAAAATTGGTCGAAAAGCAATCGTACAATTTCATTCAATTTTCAAATTCCATGCTACGATCATTATAAATGCGGGATTGTATCAAACCTAGATATTTTCTAGAGGATCGTCCATTAACCACGTGAAGTTTGAAAGGGGGGGAGGGGATCTATATCTATACATATAATAAAACAGTAACCGAACCATTTCTGTACATTGAATATTTTTCAAAAAGAGTAATTGGTATGCAATATGTATGTTCTATAGATACCAAAACCATGGTTAAAAAATTTTTTTTCTGTTTGTCTGTTTGTCTGTTTGTCTGTTTGTCTGTTTATCTGTTTGTATGTTCGTCAATCACGCAATAACCACTGGACAGATTTTGATTGAATTTTACATGTTGATAGACCATGATTAGGTGCAACTTATAGGCTACATTTTATTTGAAAAAAACTATTTTAGGGGTGGCTTTCCATACATGTAAACGGAGGGTAAAAAAATAAATTTGCGAGTACATCATTGTATGAGGTGTCATTAGGTAGGTCTTTAAAAATGAAATAGAGGTTTCTAAATGCGTTTTTTGATAACATACATATTTTTTGAGATATACTCTTCTAAAGTCGTGAAAATGTCATACCACGTGACAATGAGAGATTTTGGTTCAGTTGCGGACATACCTTTTATACTCTAAACGTATGGATTAAGACGTTAAAACACTCAATAAATTCTCAAAAACTTTAAAAAAATGTCTAACTCTCCGCCCGCGGCTTGCCACGCGTGGGCTACAATTTTATGTTTTTTGAAGAGGCGCGCGCACTGTGAGATTTTGGTCAAACCTATTTCCATAGAAAATAATAAAAAAACTAGGTAATAAATAGACATGCACATATATCAGGGGTCCTGTGGCTGTAATTTTTTAAACTTTTGTTGTGCGCCTCTAAAAAATACAGAAATTAGTAGCCCACGCGTGCGAAGCCGCGGGCGGAAAGCTAGTTCAATATATAAAATATTTAGTATACGAAATATCACAGGGCGTGAGGGGTCTATATAAAATCACAAAATGTCACAGGGGAGAGGGGGTTGTAATAATACATTACGTGTTTTTATTTTTTCCGGATACTTGACCGAAAAGCCGTAGCTTCGCAAAAACCACGCGCTAAACTTTAAAAAAACTGAGAATTTTCAATATCTATAATGAAGTAATAAGTTGAATGTTCGCGCAACACGTTTGAATTAGTTTGATTTTTGTTAAACTATATTTATTACTTTAAAAATTTATCGATTAAAAATTCTATACATATTTTTTGTAAGTCGTTAACTAAACAGAAATCTGAAAACATGATAAGTTTGACATAATTCGAATATAGAACGAAACATTATGAGGAATGTCATTAAAAATTGAAAAACAACAATCGCACATTCCATTTTCGAATTCCAATTTTCATTTGAAATTTATCTATCCTTTTACAAATTAAAACATGAATCGTATCAATTGACTGGTACACGTTCAACTATATAAGGCTAGCCCTGATGTCGCAAATTTTTATTAATACTTACCATTTTATTACCCAAATGCCTTTACTGTCCCAATAAAGACAAAGGGTGTTATTGCAATATGGTTAATTAAAATTAAATGTGCTAATTGCTACCGATTTACGTCGTATAAATCATCCAATATTAAAGTATTAGTCGATACATAAACATTGGTTTTACTATAAAACCTTATTTAGACATTGATTTAACACTTGTTTAGTAAAATATTGTCTAATAATTTAAACACGTGTCTAACAATGGTCTAAGCTTACTAGTGTGTTTTACTTTAGACAGTGTCTAAGCAGCATCTATCTCTAAACTATCACTAAACATCTTTTTGTAGTAATATTTTTAACTCAGTTGTTTAACCGTTGTTTAACTTTTTTGTAGTAAGACCGTTATTGTCAGTATTCATTTACTAAGCTATTCGTTATCAGTGAATGAAGTATAACATTTATAGGAATATGAATAAATATAAAAGAGACCATTACATTAAACATGTTAGTCATAGAGGAACCTATTCACTGAGACGGAGACTCAAGTATCAATAAAAAAGAATCCATATTTCAATGGAATATGCTTACGTAAGGGTATAAAGAATATCTGGGTTATATAATATCTAGGCAAAGTACAATGCCCGGTGAACAATTGATATCTTAGATAAATCTCATTACTCACAGTTTGTCTTATTTTAATTTGAAAATAGGAGACTATAAAAGATCTTATATGTCCTTATACATAGAAACATCTAAGTTTTATTGTATAAAATTTTTATTATATTTTTTAATGTTCTATGTTTTCCATAACATTCTTACTTTACGAAAATTCATTTTTAGGCAACTTATAATTTTTTCTAATTTGTCTAGTTTAGGCGGCAAGTCGGTGAGCAGAGTGGGGGTGCTACTCATCCGAAAAATATAATCAACTGGATCGACTCGACTTGATTACTTACTAAGCTACTTGACTAAATTTTCGTTAGTCAGTGTTATGTCCTATGGTTGTAGGTGAGCATTAAATAAAAGATTCAAATATCAGTAAGTAGGCACACAGCTCAACGGATACGTCTGCACGCCACAGATGACAGGTTTGAAGTGTCAGAAGTGACACTAGCGCCCCACTGGTCTGTGTGCTTACATTTATTATATATCGTGAACACCACATCCCTTCCTTTTTATAATTTTTTAAATTTAATATAAATCTAATTTTACCACCGATTCGGAAAGCGGATTCTAGCGAGAAGAACCGGCAAGAAACTCGCGTAGAACTTGCTCTTTTCAAAACAGATTTTTAGTACAATTATATTCTATTCACAACGATACTTAAAACATATAAATTTACAAATGGATTGTGATTAATCAACAATTGCAATATATATCTTTACTACTGTATTTATAATTTTTTCTCATATTTTAGTTATTTTTTTACATATAATTCAGCTTATATCCATCTCTTATTTATTTTCCTTTTTTTTTACTAATTTCATTATCCTCATAATTGTTTTCGAAATTATTTAATATTCGCAGCTTGTCCCGAACTTGTCTCCCGAAGATCATATCTACTCTGTGGAAATATGAGTAATTTTATTATACATCGACCTTAAGCATTGCGTTATACTCGGACCTTGTAATCTTTAAGGGATATTTTGTACTTATTACAAAACCAATAGCAGATTGTGTTGCACAGGGTTAATATCTTTACATCGCAAAAGCTTTAAACTATGTAAAAAAATTGTTTTACCATTTTCAGCTGTTATGCTTTTATCTATTCGATTTTGAATACGAGAAATTTCTTTGAGGAATTGGACTTCAGCTAATTATAAATTTAGTGGTTTTTATAATAGCGTCAATACAAATTAACAAAAGATAAACCAAATTGGCGATGCACCCAAAACTCGCTATATACCCAGGCTGATGAAGGTAGTTCACGTCGCCTTATTTGAGTGGATGGGCCAAAACCTTACTTACACCTTCTAGTTGTATATTCGGCATATTTGTTATTTTATCAGCAAACCTTTTGTGCGTAGGCTAGCTATCATTTTGACAATGTCAGCGTGGTCTCCGTGCAGCTAGAACTCGATCCCTGAATTTAGAACGAATTTTAGTTCATTTTATGTAATACGTCTTTGACGAAATACATTGAATTGTCATTATTTTATGTTTCAACAATTTATTTTAAATAGTGCTTTGGGTACCGCTTATTATACAATTTGTTAATTGGCCATTGGCGTTCCTAGGAGGTAGTATTTATACATTAATCTTCGTTTGATTTGTCTGTTTCAAAATACTATAAAAGAGAAGCTTTTAGGCGCTATACCCAAGACAGAATTCGTGCGCAAACCTTTGAGCGTATACAGAATATTCTTGCCACATATTTATGTTCTAAAACAGCCTCGAAAATATAACTATCTACTTCGAACAGTTCAATACCCCACGCCTATACCAAATTCTCTACACCAATTTGGCCATAACGATAAATACGTTAAAATATAATAATGAGTTACAAATTTGTAACCTGAAAGTGATTACAGGTTTTAACATTAAATTCTAATATTACGGTCCCAGACCTGCGGAACTAGTATCGGCGATTCTTCAAATACGATTGATTAGATCTTTAGTATTTTTTTTTATTTCATTCGCTAAGAACCAACGAATATTCATGTTTCCAAAATAAATGGTGTCAGTATTCTTTCACCTTTTGGGTTACAATTGATTAAAGGTTCTCATAGGATCGAAGCAGTAGATTATAATTCCCAACTATCCAGCAACTCCTTTTTTGTTTTATGTATTTAAATATTTTAGCGGCCCAAATGTATTTCCTACCTTCGCATATATATTCGTGACTAAGTACAAAAGACTGAAATAGTTTTTTTTTTGTAAGTGTACTATACATATAGTACTTATACTTTAATTAACCATTTGTCTATAATGTTTGCAAACACTGCAGGAACTGATGGACAATATGGATTTCCCCGTGGACTTTTTGATTTTGTAGATTTTCCTGGTTAGGATTCAATCCTACTTAAATAATTATATTTTATTATGTTTTTACTCATTGGATTTTTGTGAATCATTTCAAAATATATAATTTAACAATGATTCATTAGGAGATATTATGAACACGAAAAGTATACAAAGATTTTATTCGTTCGAAAGATTTCTAACGCCATAGACATTTTATCCGAGACGTTGATTTAAACCCACAACTACTAATCATTTATACTCCCTATTACAAGCTATGAAAATAATTGCAAATAAATCTTCAATGCCAATATGTGATTCTTTAATTAAAAAAAAAATTACATATACGCTTCAACATACATATTAAATTATAAAGGCATAAATGTTCACCACCTTGAACGTATATCAAAGTAATGCTTGATTATCAAAATTATTTGACAAATGTAGAAGGTATTCAAGGTTTTCTTTTCTTGATTTATATTTAATTTCTTAGTTACTTATAATAATTTAAAATTATTTTTATTTCTTTAAATTAGAAATTTCTTTTCACTTTTTAAATTATTAAATCAGAATTGATGTATATAGAAATTTATATAATTCTATATTACTTCCTTAATGCCTTACTTTTACAAAAGTGGCATTTCGGTATTTTATTATTATCACTAATCAATTAGCAATACTATTTCTAGATTGGACTAGATTCTACATATGATTTCACAATAAATGTGACAAACAGTCAGTCAACTGATGTAAACTCCTTTTGAAGTTCCATTTTATTGCAGTTTTCTTTTTCTTTTTCTTTTTTTTTGCAATGGCTCTTTTTAATAGTTTGGCTTTTATTGGTCTTGAACTTAAAAAGTTTGAAACTACATTTGGTACACATATAAACAAATTAAATGCAGAAAAGAAACCTTAACCACTTTACCATATTATTGCCTCATAGGCTTTTTGTTTGTTGTTGGCTTTTGTGTTGCATTTTGGTCGGTAGACACAATTTGAGACTTCTGTTATTTTGTCTCAATATTTATATTTTTTCATTGTCTTCGAGTGAATTTGATTGGGTTGTAATATGTTGAATTCATTTTCAGTTTTAGTTTTTATTTTTATAATGTATTTCATCCAATTGAAATCTGTGTGATTTGTCACAATCCGTAGTCCATATTAATAATCTGCTTCTATAAAATACTTTTTATACTTTCAAAATATATTACATTAAAGTGATAAAAATGTTAAGATTTTATTATTAACTCAACTTCCTCATATATAATCTATCTACAGCGATATATGTATAACTCAACCAGTACGCTATAATTACTGCGTCTCTAAACTCATTTTGAATATTAATGCCTTACATACTGAAACTGAAAAGTGTATTTTATTTAAATGAAAATAAAATATTATTTAAAAAATTAAAACTTTCTGTAATGAACATTCCATCTTTCCTAAGTATATTGTCGAATTAGCATCATCAACCCAATCGAATTGTCATAAACTCTCATTCACTTTCAGTGGATGGAACCACTGGAAAATTTTTATGCAAACATTGTTTTGGCTTTGACTTATATATAAATAAGTCTATTTTAATAATACCATATCAAATTTGACATTTTAATAATATCACATTTGTTTATTGTTATTAAATATATTTTATTTAAGTAAGTACTTTTTATAATACTTCTATTGTGTTACATAATATATTAAATATTTTTTCTTATGAGAAGTCC
>LQNK01000521.1:0-15967 GCA_001586405.1 Phoebis sennae
GATACAATTATATTTTCTTAAAAATCGCCCTGCTGCTCTTAAGTACAGTCAAAAACAATATCAACTTGTAAGCCTCTATCCCACGGGAACCACTTGATTTTCCGGGATAAATCATACATATTATGTTAGCCTATAATATAAGCAGCAATTGTGTAAATTGTCATCTCAATCCATGCAGTAGTTTTGGAGGAGTAGATGTTCAAAGAAACAGACAGACAGACAGACAGACAGACAGACAGACAGACAGACATGAAAGAAAAAAAATATTGATTTGCCTTCTGTATCCCTTATATTAACGCCCTGTATTAAAATTTCCCCAATATATTCAATGTACAAATTTTGACTTGCTACGATTTTATTATATGTATTGATAATTACGACGGAGACGTCATTATTTTTTGTTTTTCTTCTAATTCGGCGCCGGAGTAATGATGAATAATTAGACTTTGTTTCGCACAAATTTATTCATTTGGGTCTCAAATTGAGGAAAGTCATTGATATTAAGCGTTTTAACGAAGAAATATGAAGTGCTCTGTGTGGAAGTCAATTTATCTCCTTTTGTTTTAATTATAACAAAGCAAAATAATAACAAAAATTAAGATTTAATTAACGATATTTTTTCCATGATGCTGTGGCGTCGTACGTGACGACTCAATTCCTAAATCACGATGTTTAAATTTTTTCAACGCTTAGCATCCACTTCCATACATAAATCCTCGAGGCTGGCCAGTCCTTGCTAGCTGCCTTGCCTAGCTGGTCGAAGATCCTCCCTTTTCGCTGGAAAGATTTATACCATACTCCAAAATATTAATAAGGATGTGTGATGGTGATAGTAAATATATTGTAGATCAGCTTGTATTGCCTAAATCTACCGTAGTAAGGTAAGTTTTGTTTGGTAATGATAATTTAAAGCCAATCAGTGTTTGTCAAAATGCTCTAAACATTATACAATTATACATATTCAAATTTAAGGCGTATAATATTATATTATCCTAGTGCCCCATGATTTTACCCGCGTATATTCGGATAAAAATTATTCTACGACCTTTCTCGGATTTCAAACAATATTTGTATAAAATTTGATGAAATACCGATAATAATCCGTTCAGTAGTTTAGGCGTAAAGAAGGAGACAGACAAATAAAGTTTCTCTAGTAAAGAAGTAAAGATTATTAAAATTTGTAGTTGTATTCAAATTAAAAATATTTTGACAATAAATCAGTCTAATCAAATCATAAGGTGTGTGAATCGTGCTAAGGCCACGAGTAAAGAAAAAGTTTAGGCGAAGGATTAGTTCTGAAAATTCTAGAAGAAAATAAAGCAATGACTTCTCAGTACCGATAGTGATTGTGTAACATTACTCAACGCCAACCGTACATGCGTTTGCTTTGAAAACTTATACATCCTAGGCGTTCACAGTCACCACGCATTCCGACCACAAACAACAATGTTCGTTCTGTAATCTTTGGTGTACATTTCGAAATATCCGCTTAATAACACTAATAAAATATAGCTGAAGAGTTTGGAACTATTGGTCTAACTTGGTCTACAATTTATTGTCTATGTATTGGTCGGATTTGAAAAAATATTATTGTGTTAGATCATTTAATAATGTGAAGGGAAGCCGCACGGAAGAACTAATGTATAATATAGCTATTCGTCTTACAGTTAAGGTAAGACTTTGCTTAGTATACAAATTAGGCAAATGCCTAGACATAATAAACATTTGAAACGAAATGGAATAGAATAAAATACGTTCCTCCTGACCGAATTTCGGCCACGACGGCTAGTCTCTACAGAGACCAGCTAACTACTCGGGAGATATTATAGTACACAAGTGTGTGTGCAAGCTCATGTGCACTCTCTATTATTTCATTTCATAACCCGATGGGACGGCAGACCGACACGACTGCAAAGAGATCAGGCGCAGTACCGACAGCTTTACGTGCTCTCCGAGCATGGGCGCGAAACAAAAAGGAAGAAGTACTAATTTTCACCGGGTTCTTTTATTCAATCAACAGCTTCATGGCGAGAAGATGGATGGATGGCGTCTATGGAACGACAAATATGTATTACTAATACAACGACAAACATACATGCGTGTTGAATATGTTTTGAAAACTTTACATCCTAGGTGTTAAGAGTCGCTATATATCGATACATATTCCACAAAAAACAGACAATGTTTAACGTTTTGTAATCATTGGTCTGCAGTTCAAAGTAAATTTCCGGTCAAGCGATGGTATAACCACAGATATATAACTAGATTTAAAGCCTATACCATAGTGAACGCTGAAAATTAAATAAAACATTGAACATCACAAATAATCTGGTAAAAATATAATTAAGAATAAGTTACAACAATGAAAAGGAATTTGCCTGGTGAAAATTCAGTTAAGGTCGGGCAGAAGTTGTAGAACTAAGAAAGAATTAAAAACTAAAAATTGTGTTACATTTTTATAATAACAACTTTTATAATATGTGCGTATCGTGATTGTTTTGCACGCATTCCGTAAATAACAGATGTTCAATGTTTTGTAATGTTTGTTTGTAAATTGAAGTTAATTCCAAGTATATCTATTGAATTTTATATTTATTTTACGCTTACTAGTAAACTAGTAAGCGTGTTCTCGTTGAATATTATCGAGATAAATTCTTAAGCATTTGACTCATTTAGTTGAAATGTTTAAAGGAAGGCAATTACCTAGTGGATCATGCAGTTAGCTTTCATCAAGAGATCATTAATGAATAAAGGTTTAAAAAGCCACATTATGTAACATTACCAAACGGAAAACGTACTTGCATATGTTTTAAAGACTTTATTTGTCCTACGCGTCCGCAAACAACAGACAATGTTTAGCATTTTGCAATCATTTGTGTACATTTCAAAGTTAATATCCGGTAAACGTATGGTATGGTATGGCTATTTCGCAATAATTCAACTATGTGTACACCTAGTGTAGATGTACGCATAACGAATCAATTGTTCATTTATCTTATACATATAATCGCAAAAGCATTGAAAATCAAAAATAAATTGCGTTTTGCAATGAATATGATTAATAGAAAGAAAGAAAGAATCTATACTATGGCTATATTAACAACATTCATTTGCATCTTTAGATAAACAATGTGCAGAGAAACAAGTTTACGTCATGCAAGATGTAAATAATTTATTTGTACATAAATCCTGATGAGGTAATTGAATATAATTATTCAAACATTGTTTTTATGACCATGCTTTAACTTGCATCTACACTACGTTAAGAATTTTGTAAGCTGCTTCACAAAAATTACGAACATTAATCTCGACGATTTGCTCATAATATTATTTTACTACGGGCTAAATAAAAACTGCTATCACAGCCTAAAGAATATATGTACGAAGCTGTCATACATACATGTGAACATTTTCCGTTGACATCCGACATGACTGACACCTTTCAAGGGTGACGAAAATTTATTTGTTTATGTATGTAATTTTAAAGAGTGTGGTCGATATATGCTGATATATCAATATTAGGTACAACTTATAGGCTACATTTTAATCAAAAAATGTAGGGTTGGCTCTCTGTACATGTAACGAAAAAATATTGACGGTATGGTAGTTTTGTGAGAGACCTGTGTGGTTATTTAATTTTATTTATTTAGAAAAATTTTTGTTAAATAATTATTAATATTGTACTTGCTTTTATAATTTTTTGCTAGTAATGTTATGCAAAGGATGTAAATGATCTAATTGTGCCTCTTAAATAAAAATAAATAAATACAAATCTATCATCTTATTCATTGTATCTAAATTAAACTTAATTAGTAATTTTTTATCATTTATGTACGGACTGGTGCATAATTGCCGTCAATGACTCAATTACGGGGGTCAATAAGATAATTGACGATGCACGAGACTAACTTTTCATTCTCAATATTAAGTTTTAACAAACAAGAAAAGCGTGTATTAGCTTCAAAAACCAAGACGATTTTTTAATATAAATCATTAACTTCTATATACAGAGTGTACCGTAATGAGTGCATAATATGGTACCTGCAGATAGTGGAAGTTATGACGGTTTTGAAGAATATATTCTGTGTTCAGTAAAAGTCCCCCGGTTTTGAAGACATTCAATATTTTCGAAGATTTCAAAAAATTACACCCTTTGTTTCATTTTAGTGGCAAGACTGCAAATAATGGAATTTTTCAATCTGTTTTTGGAATTATATCATAATACTAATATTATAATATAATATCATAATAAAAATACCAATAGTTATATACTTTTTATGTCTATTTATAATTCCTGTATTAGTAGATTTCATGTGTAAAATAAATGTCAAAACTTCAATAAAATATATAGCTGTTTCAATTAATTGTTATATTATATCTACAAATTTTTTTCAAAAAATATTATTCTAACTTAAAAACACTCGTTCTCAAACAAAATATACAAGAACAACGAAGAAAATTACGACAATCAGCATAGCAACAACTTTTGTCTCATTACGTATTGTAGTTATTAGCCATTCAAAATATGATTTGGTCAAACATCTAAAGAAACAGTGCGAGCATTGTTCACCTAACGTTGACCTGATGTTGTCACGCATGGCTGTCTTGGTATCCGGTGTTAGGACCTCTTAGTATCCTCTTTGAAGCATCATAATGTTGAAAACATTAATTTTGACTGGGGTCATTGACCCTAACTAATCAAGACCAAAACAAAAACTTGTGAACGCTTTTGTGTCTGTATTTTACTTGGATATGTTTCAAATCAGCGTCTTGACAGACATATTTTTGCATATAACTATACTACGTCGATGTTGAAGTGTGTGTTGTTGTTGTTATTAATTTACTAATTTCCGTGTTTGAAAGACCTAGTATAGCTTCAAAGTTATTACAAAAAAGTATGAGATTTTTATGTTTCTTAAAGTAAGGAAATATACCCTTGAATGAATGAATGAATATATCCTTATCGCTTTTATTTCAACGTCGTACTTGTGTAAGGTACTTAAATTTAATTGAGTTAAAACTCATTTGCTAACAGACGATGACTAAATAATTTGTGTATTGTCTTCGTATATTTGTATGTAGCAGACATTAGTTACACGACATGGATGAATTTACTTTAGAAGCTTCATTTATAATAACACAATTTTTCAACTAATATTTACAGACTAGCAATACTTGCTACCTTGCCTGCTCTTAAATAAAATCATGCTACAGGAGATTGTTCAGACCAGCTCAGCTCCGAATCAATTAAAATAAATAATTTATAAAAATAAATAACGTTTTATCACGATAAACGCAAATGCTTATAAAATAAACGTACCGCAATGTTGTGCATCTTGATGTTGCTATCTGCAAAGGCAATCTTTTTGAGATATTTCCCAAGGAAAATAAACTTTAATTTACCAACCAATGTTATCTAGTGGTTTTATAAAGAAAAACTTGGAAAACGTAAGGAAGTACACGTATAGTTGCAAACGAGTTTCTTAACCAGGTTATACCTGGCGTTATGGATTTGTAATGCTTCAACATAAAAATCCGTTGAACCATTGGTAAACTGGCTGTGGCACGCGGATTTTTTTAAACCGCGTAGTAGTTAATATAGAGCTATACCTACACACAATATTGTGAGCAATTATCATCATAACATACAAAAATACCGCAACACACACTGCACACACGTACTGTATTGCCAATAATATTGTATTATTGGCAATACAGTACGTAATAGGCTAGGTTACTCATATCTAATTTTCCATAATAAATGAATATTTCATACAGTTTTTAGATCATAAAAACATATTCCATCGAATTTAATCATAAAAATCGTAATATTATTTTAAAAGTTCAAATCAAAAAAATGTATTTTTATCATTAAACTACGAACGTTAAAAACGTTGTCGGCCTTAATATGACGTCAAAATAATTGAGGAAAAAAATTTTTTTCGATCCCATCCGGGGTGATCCACCTGATGTTAAGTGACTGACCGCAGCCCATGAACATCTGCAGCATAGGAGTGTCGCAGATGCCTTGCCTGCTTCGAGGAAGGGGACGGGATAAGGAGAGGATTAATTATAGGAAGTTGGTAAAGGAGTAGAACAGGATAGGATAGGATTTAAAATCATAAAAGCAAATGTTACTTTTCTTGTGACAGTAAAGTTTTTATTTATTTAACCTCTGACACATTCTTCTGTACACCTGTACAATATTACTAAAGCTGTTCCACAAAACGTGATGATAATTCACGTTCCAATCTATTTAAAGGTCGTTTACAACCTACATTTCGTTTTCTTGGTACTTTCACGTTTTCAATTTTTTAAGTTATAATTGGAGAGAGGTGTTTATTACTTGAATTTTCATTATCTTCATGATCCGATTGGGGCAGTGGATTTGGCAATGGTCTATTGCGCCGCAGGATGTGTATTCGATCCCCATGAGTTGAAAATTATTATGTAATTTTGTGCTGTCTGGGTGTTAATTTATCTATAGTAGTGTCTATCAGTTATCTAGTCTTCTTAGCTCTGCTAAGTTTGTGTTAAATGTGAATATTGACCATTTATACATTTTTTACTGATGCGTTATTGCATCTAGTCATCTAGTAATTTTGAGAATCTATAATTTTTTTTACGATAATTGTTAAATGTACTTAGTATCGCATTTTTAATTATTCAAATAACTGTGTACTATGCACATGAAACACCAAGTTTCAGCTAGAATAATATTTTTTATATGAAACAAATACTGTGGTGCTAAATAAAGAATAGTTACTAATTTACTTAAACAGTTTCCATTATCGTGATATTTTCGAGACAAAAATTTTCTTATGTCTCAAATTAACTTTGTACGAAATTTCATTGAAGACGTTTGGCGGTTTAGGCATGGGTAAAGATTATTTTCATATTAGCAGAAAAAATTCGAGAGACAAGACTACAACTCGCATCCTATCATTCTTCTGCTTGTCCCTTCGTCAATTTATTTCTTATACGATCTTCAGTATGCCAAACAATAACACGTTGTTACAGATGTTCATAGACGCATCGACCTGCTTGTTTCTTACCATCAACTTTTAATGCTTATCATAAAAATACGTTCTTTGCAACCTCATTCTGTACCTATTAAATAATTATCTTTTAACGCAAAAAGAGCGTTATGCTAAACGATACTATGAACAATTAATACGTTTACGTGTGTTGCACCAATTACTTCTATCGTCGTATTACCATTTTACGATAATCACCGATGACTAACATTTCACTTCCAATTTCTAATTAACTTTTAATTTCTTTTCCGTTCTAAATACAATTAATTATCAATAAATGTTATCATTTGGGTGAATATAGTGGAGCAGTGAACGCATTACATAGTAAGCTGTTTTTTGTTTGTTGTTGTGGCAACAATGTAATATTATATAACCTAATGACCTGTATTTAAGTAAATTATACCTAATGAGCTTTGAAACCTACTAATGTGGTTAAATACGGAATGAGAATTGTTTAGCCCTTTGAGAGTGTTTAAGAAAAAAAATCTATCGATATTTCTCGAATTTTCTACTCTATGTTGAAAAACACACACACATAGAAAAAGATAGAAAATTATAAAGCGAAATTAAACGCATAACGCACAGGGCACTTTCAGAGACGATACTTGAGTGGCGGTTTGCCATTTCGCATTTGAATTAAGTCTTATTGTATTTGAATTAAGGCTTGCCTTGGAAGAAATGTCTTGTATCGCATAGTATTACCACAGTCTAAACACTAATACATACAGTCGTTGCACGAAAATGTCACATAGATACCGTCTCAAGTGTGGGACACTTGTTTCAAGGGTGGCGAAAATTTGTTTGTGCAAAATTAAAAAAAGTATCCTTGATATTGTAAAATATAACATTTTAAATGTTTTCTTACACAAAAAAGGTTATTCATAAAAACCGAAACATGAACGCACACAAGAAGTTAAATTTCTTATTTCTATGAATAAGCTTCATAATGTACAGATTATATTTTGTACTTTCTTCACCAGATTATATAAGTAAAAGTTTTACGAAAATAATTTTAAATATACGTCCGCGTTTTCTTCAACCAAAATTTCAATTCATAAAAGAGAGCCGTAATATGTACTTATGATACTTTCCATTCATAATGGTCTATAAAAGAAATTATTCTAAGAGATTACGTGATTTCTTGTATACTACTAAATGGTTTAATTCTATTATTGAATAATCTCCGCGTTTCTTCTTAGAGGCTGGTTAAGAACTGTATTTTATGAATGTGAATTATCAATTATTATGGAAACTAAAGATTTTGCTCAGTATTTACTAACACAGGCTGAAGTCTAACTTCACAAATAAATATATTTTTATTACGCTAACTTTTATACCTACTGTATTAGGGTAAGGTACACGATGTGTACGCGGTTCGGGAGCATATACATAATTCGCTTACAAAGGTAACTGAGGACATTTATATTTGATAACTAAGATAAACATATTATTAACCATCTGTTGAAAAACCATATCAGCTAGGACTGTAGTCTGTACCGTACGCATAGTAAGTATCTATGTAATCTACCGTACTACATACAGTAGCATGGATCTACCATAGTAAGCAGTATTAGAATGCCCACAAACGCCCGTAGCGCATGAACGAAGTAACTTCCCCTTAACAGCTACTAAGTAAAACACAGTGAACACGACCTTACACCCGTATTCACAAACAATACTTATGTAAGTAACGTAGCAACACTATGCCAAGTAAAACTTTCCTCAATCAAATGACAAGTCTTTATTTCAAAAGGAATAAGACTGAATTTAAAGGCCAAGGGATAAACCACCACTTAAGTATTGTCTCTGAATCGGTTTATGGGGCCCTAGATTATTTTATCACGTGGAATGCTACTAGCTTATTATAATTTAATAAAATCCCGTTTGTTTATATTTACATATAAGGACTACATTGTAAGGAATGCAATAATTTACATAGATTTACAATGATTACGTAACGTTGAGACAGTATAAAACTTATGATCTGGTGATTTTATGATGAACTAGCTGTTTCGCCCGTCTTCGCTTCCATACCATTATTTTATATAGCATACTGGATTCACGGACTAGCTAATACAATAATTTTTTTTGCCAAAAAATAGAACCGACTTCCTCGCTCTAAAAAGTAGAAAATAACTTTTATTTCATTTTTGTTGAAATCTATACAAAGTCTATACTTCTCCTTTTTTTTGAAAGTCGGTTAAAAAGATGTTTTCGAATTAGACCAGCTGTGGCCAAATTAGCGCGTTCAAACAAATAAAATTATAGATTTAGTATCTTTAGCTTTATTGTCATTAGTTGAGATATTGTTTTATCTTAATTCAACATTAATTACTGTTTTCATTAGTTTTTACTGAGGATCATCTGAAAAGTTAAATTGTATTGTATTTATACATATATTATGTATCCGTGACGCGTAGTAGAGACCAAAACAGATGGAGTAAAAACTTAAATTATAAAAATTATTTTCATGTAAAACGTTTTTTTATACATTTTGTTAAATATAAACGAAAGTTTTTAGAGGCCGGAGGAAACAAACCTATTCTTTATTTCTCAAGTTCATAAAAACTTGTTATGAAATTTAATGCGATTCTTTTTATAAGTAGAAAAAACACTACACTACGTAATTTTAATCACTATTGGCAATTTCTTATAATTGCAACAATTATAAGATTATTTTATTATAAAACATTTATTTTTTATTATAAAAACGGACACGGAAAATATTAGCTATTTTTTTCCTCAAATTATGTTTTTTCTTGGCTCTATTGTGTAACTACTTTTATGACTCTATTATTATGCTTTGAATAAAAAGTATGTACCGATAATTATAATACACAAATATTTTTCGAATTTACGTAAACAATTATAATCAAGATAACTATGTACACAACTTTACTCCAACCATTCAATGCCACCACGGACCGTCAACAAGAAACCGAATAAGATAAAACATTTACAAATCATGAAACGACAATACTTCACGCAATATAATAAACAAACAAGGTCATTAAACATGGTATTACCCGGCCATTTTGGGGAGTTCTCCGCTGCCCACTGTCAAACCGTCCGGAAGGTCCCACAACACTTAGTCGGTTCACTGCCATATAAAAACAATTCGTTGTTTAAAAACTTGGAAAGTGTAGACGGTCGCGCGCATGCGCAAAGCACGTAAAACTGAATAGTACGAGGAAGGTGCGATGTAGTGATGCGCCGGCGCATTATCTCGTGACGTCATTCAGGTGTCATTTTTCTTAGCCTTTTGTAATTGTCGTGGTTTTGTTTTAGAAGTGTGGTGTTACATATTTGTTTCCTTATCTACGTTGATGATTAACGATTTTGGAAGTAAAAAGTAGCTATTGTGCTAATTGAATTGTTTTTGTTAAGAATTATAGGTAGTTAACTAAGTCTTGTTGTATTTTTCTTAATTAAAATTTTTAAATGTGGGTTTTTCAAATAATGAATATTGCTCATTATGACTTCTAAACTGTGATTCCTAAGAAATGTTAAATTTTATGGATAAAAAATATCACACATTTTTCACCGTTGTGCATATTATTAATTTTTTTTAGTATAAATAGGACCAAACGATAAATATTTCAATTTCGCATTATACATGACACACTTCTTCTATAATCAACTCAACTTCAATAATCAACTTTGTATGGTACTCAAATACCTAATTAAAGTACCATACAAAGTAGCTCTCCTTAGGAACTGATATTGGGGATATTTTCATCATTTAATAATAAAAAACAATCCGGAAATGACTTCCCTCTAGGCACATCACTAGTTCTCCGCTACACCGCACTCAACGCAGTCGGTTATGGAAATGAGCATCGCGAAGTAAAAATAAAAACGTAATTGTATCGTACCCACTGACCGGCACGGCACCAACAGGCGCCTGTGAATTTTGGTCCACTTTCTTCCCTATATGACGTTTCTAGAATCTTTAATCTTTGATAACATTTATAATAGTGTAATCTTGTGTTTTAACGGGAGTACTTTTCATTTTAAATAAAATCCTTTAAAAAGTATTTAATTAAACTTTCCATATGTCAAACATAAAATACTTTTATATGGAAAGTTTAAAGATAACGCAAGACAAATATTTTTCTGAGAAGGAAAATCCAAGTTTTTTATTAAAATTGTTTAAGCTAAGTGAATTAAGACTTAAAACCACCATATGAAATAATCTACCTTCAAAATATATGAATATACATATATACATGAATTTGCTTGCTTACCTTACCTATAATACCATTTAAATCAGTAAAAAATATTTAATGTTAATTAAAATTAAATTATATTAAATTACATTATAATTTACATCAAACTTTTTTGAATCACAGAAAATTGTTATTTTACAGAAATTAAATAAATAAATAGAATAAAATTATAAATAATCGATTTTATGACCTAACATGATAACAAGTACACACAATCGAACCTCTCTGCAATCATTTTCAGAACGCTGTTGGTACTCCCCTGGATCAAGGATATACAACGCTTACGTTTATTCGTACAATTATTTGTATAAATGCAATAAATTAAAAAAAGAAACTATAAAACTGTGTTTCGTACGGTGAGCGGGTGTCCGGAGGCCTGTATTCCTTTCCCATTCCTCTCCTGTCCTGTTCTCGTCCTCTCCCAACTTTCTTTCATTAATCCTCTCCTCTTCATCTGCGACAGTTTACTGTTGTGGATGTTCATGGGCTGCGGTCAGTCACTTTCCATCAGGTAAACCGCATGCTCCGCTTGCCCGTTGTAAAATAAAAAGAAAAAAAATTGTCTCATACTCCGAATGTATTCTAATATGACAAAATATGTTGTAACAGCATGTCTTCAAAAAACGATTACAATACATAACCACAAACATACTTCTTCTATTCAATGTTCATGCCTTGACCTACGGTTATAGCGTGTAATTGCACCTTCTATTCGTGAAGTCGGATCAGCGTGACGGATTCCCGCCTAATCATTAAACTAAATTACATTATACCTCATACATTTTACTTCATATCCAGCCAATCGGAAAGAAACACGAATTAAACACATAACATTGTTATTCTTTCAACCAAATGGCTATTACTATAACACAAAATGATAGAAGGATTTTTTCAAATCGGCCCAGCAATTTTTGAGCCTATTCAAAGAAGGAACAAACGAAAACATACACACAAAAACATACAAACAACAAAATCCTACTAATATTATAAATGCGAAATGTATGTGTTTGTTGTTGATGTTACTCTTTCACGCAAAAACTACTGAATCGATTGTGATGAAACTTAAACTTACTATATAGGTAAGGATCCAGAATAAAAAATAGGCTACTTCTAATCCCGGAATTCCCACGGGATCAAAAGTTACGCAGGTGAATCTGCGGGGCGTGGCTTGTATTATATAAGAACGTATACTGTTCCAACATCTGTAATTATAACGTCTTGCATATATGTATGTAACCGGAATTTGGGAAAGTTAGATGCATGCATATATTACAATTGTATATTTACCATTTGCACTCTTTCTACATAATTATAGCAGAATAATATTTTCTCATCTAAACATATGATACTAGTGGCTCACTCTGGGCTAGACCCCGCGTTGTACCGCGTTGTAATGTATAGATTAAGACCGGTCATTTGTTACCATACTATTTGGCCTCCCCTATCTTTGTAACCCCCTACTGATTTCACTCATTTTCGAACTCAACTTTTTGTCTAAACTATTTGACTATGAAATTTTATCAAGGCCGGATAAACAATACTCAAGTACTCAATATAGTCAGACAAAATTTTTCATACTTACATCCAAACATACGGTTTTACGTGTTCTCCGAGGCACGGGGATGTTCCAAGACCGCCAGGTTCTAGACTTAGGATTGCTATTGAGAATTTTGTTGGAAAATTAACAATTTTTTTTGGCCCTACCCGGAAATTAAACCTCGGACCCCTCGATCCGTAGTCAAAGATGCGACCACTAGACCACGCAGGCCAGACAATCCATTGAAAATCTTAAAATGGTAGTAAATTTTGATTATACACAATAGCGAGTTCGAGAGAATGATTGGACCCATGGATTGGTCTGACTCTAAGCAAATTGTATAATATTCATTTGTAATACAACCAAATTTTCTGTTTTGCATTATTTCAGTCTCGGCCAATAATTCTCCTATTTACAGAATATGTAAAGCGGTAAATAGGCATAGTAGCGATATTGATATTTTCTATCAGTCCCCCAGCTACCTCCCAACAATTTTATTAAAAAAATACAATTGTGAATAAATATATATATAAAACGTTAATAAGTGGTCTGTGTATGTTGGTAATTATTTTTCTGTATATGTATATCATTCTAAATGTCATAAGTTTTTATATTGTGCATGTTGTGTTTGTCTGTAGGTGTTTGTAGGATTATCTCATGTACATTGTGATAGAAATTGTGTCTTTTTTATGTATACAAGCGTTGGCAAACCTAATAAATAAATAAATAAAATTTATTTTTATTTTAAGCCATTTGTGTCCAACTGCTGGACAAAAGACTCTCTTATTCTCTCCTCCACTCTCTTCTTGGCGAGCATCTCCCAATTCGAATCAAAAGCATCTATTCCGTCCCTCTACCTGCGTCTACTGTAAAATAAAAATAATTTGCAGCGTTCAACAATTCAAATTCCCATTGAGATTGAAGTCCAACTTCCCACTAATAACTAGCCATTACTTTATTATTGTCTTATTGTTAGATTAGGATCGTAATTATTTTATAATTCCGACCTTCACGGCTAGTGGACACTAAATTAACAGCGACTTGGATAAACTTTATGCGTCGCCAACCATGTTGATTAGAGTATTAACTAGCAAATATTTGTAAGGCCAAGGTGAAATCTTAGACTACTATAAGTAGATTGTGTGTGCTTTATTTTCAACTAGCTGTTCCGCGCGGCTTCGCTCCTGTAGCATGATCTTATATAACCTCTCGCTGAGATCCGTGGTTTCACCCGCGTATATATCCCGTTCCCATAGGATTTTCGGGATAAAAAGTATCCTATGTCATTCCTAGGGTTTATAAGAATCTCAGTACAAAATTTCATTCTAATGGGTTTTCTAGTTTTGGAGCCTATTCAATACAAACAAATCTTTCCTCTTTATAATATTAGTAAAGATGTTACTTACTAACGATGCAGCTTTGTAGTGGTGAAATAATTTTTGAAATCGGTATAGCAGTTTGTGTGAAAATATTACAAACATACAAACAAATGTTTTCTCCTATATATATCTCCTGTATAATATTAGTATAGACTAACAAGCACCTGACAGTTACAGTTAATTTCACGATATCATTAACATAATAATGAAAAGTATCATTTTTCAAAATAAAGCATTGAGTTGCAATATCTTCGGACACGTACTCGGCCCATACATATATGTATGTTATATCTATCCTCTATCTTATTTAATAGCTAAATATTTATCTAAATTTGTTCAGCGATGTTGAGGTGAAATCAAAACATACAAAGACAGACAGTTGAGGCTTAGTAAAAGGACTTTTACCTTTTCGATACAGAACCCTCATTTTATTATGTAATGTTTCAGTACAGGTTTGAGTAAAACATGAATATTAGTTTATATTTTTTTCTATATGGATACAAATCGTGCTCCGTTTTTCACACTTAAAAGTAAATTATTTTTACCTTGAGCAATTGGAACTTCCGGACATCCTCAGAAATAAATGAATTGAAAACGATAATCTAAAACCATTTCTTATAGTTAAGACTATTACATAATGTTTTAACAAGTAGTCGTAATTGCGTAATTATAGCGTTGAATATTTAAGACATTTAAATTAAATTTTAAAGTAATCATACATTTTTTAGCATTCACATATATTGGGTAGTTTTATAACAATTTATTTAATAAATTAAAATAAAACTACCGAATATATGTGAATCGACATAATTAATTTAGTACTCTTTATTTATTACTAAGTTACTAAGTTAATTTTGGGTGTATATATCAATAAAAAGTCCATCACCTAATCCAACTTAAAACCAGTCTATATTCGAAATTTTATCAAAATCTGTTCAGTAGATGCGGCAAGATAGACACACAGACATCTAAACATCTAAATAACAAAACTTTAGCATTTATAATACTAGTGCTTTATAATACTTCGCTCTGCGCTCCACGCTTCATACTCCTGATATACTCGGACAGAAATTCAGCTATTAGATCCCCCCTATCTTCGTAACCACCCCTCTGATTTCATCGTCGATCTCTTTTGTTTAAACTATTCCCTTATGAAATTTAATCAAGATCGGATAAACAAAACTGAAGTTATTGTCGGACAAAATTTTTATAGTGACAAACAAACATACATTCGCCCGGTCATCTCTGAAATCTTTAGTTATCAGGCAAGTTTTAGCAAATATTACTATCAGAAGTAAGAGTACTGTAATCTCATATCAGTTAAAAATCTAGCACAACAATATTTATCTATTGGTAAAGAGTATCTTGACCACTTCTTTCGCTCAGTGGTTAACGCGATAAGCCATACATTTAAGAGGTCTGGCGTTTGATCTTCGTTGGAGACGTGAAAGAATAAGAAAAAAGTAAACATAGAGAATGAATCCTTCTAATATTATAAATGCGAAATTTTGTGAAGATGCATGTATAAAGTATGTATAAAGTATCAGAAGGTATACGGGTGAAACCACGGGGCGCGGCTAGTAAGGTACTTCTAGAAGATGAATAGTTCTATAAGTCATTATTAATAATTATTATTTTGTTGCCTTGGTTTTTAAAATTAACCTATAAAATTAAATTAAGTAGTAGTAATACGTACAAATGAAAACTTACTCTTGTTGTTGTTGTTACACTAGGATTCCTTGTGCCGTGATAGCAAGATTCTTCGAACTGGACAGTAATACCGAA
>LQNK01000521.1:29167-78108 GCA_001586405.1 Phoebis sennae
AAATAGGTGGATGATAATAAATATGAAGTGAATGATATCTCACTTGTAATAAACGACTGGTACGAAACAATTCAGCGGCGGATTATCTTCAACGATATGAATAGATTTGAAATAATTAGTTCTTTGATATATTCTATTTTAATTTTCAGACTGGGATACAATTTGGTCGATTTTAGTTAAAACAGAATTTCGTTTTTAACGGCAAAGAAGTTTTGACTGCCTCTTTGATGGTGGTTAGCGCGTAAGGCGTTAAAGACTATAGGTCCTATGTTGGATCCTTGGTGGAGTCCTACATTAAAATAACGACCAGTGTAACGGAATTTATATCTCCCATACTGCAAAAGGATACACGGGTCTTCATTTAATGGCAACAAAACACTCACGAGAATCACCTTATGTTAAACGTATATAGACTAGAAAAATTGGAGGATGTCGAGTTATAAGAAGAGGATCAGGACAGGATTCGATTGGAAATAGTAGGGTAGGTGATGCCCATCTATACTAATATTATAAAGCTGAAGAGTTTGTTTGTTTGTTTGTTTGAACGCGCTTATCTCAGAAACTACTGGTCCGATTTGAAAAATTCTTTTAGTGTTAGATAGCCCATTTATCGAGGAAGGTTATAGGCTATATATCATCCCGATATTCCCACGGGAGCGAAGCCCTGGTGCGCAGCTAGTTTCCTATAAAAACATAACGAGTAGCTTTACTTACGGGCTGTACAATATCCTACTCATAGGGCGTCAGTCTAAATCTTATCTATATCATATGAACAAAATAATCTCATTCTTTAGCCATACGACTTAGCATAATCCAATCAAATGAATTCTCATCAAATCCTTCGAACGATAAACTGTCGCGTAAGTAACCGACTAAATTTAAACTTATTTCCATAGAAAAAGCGAACCCACATTTATTATGGCGATAAATTTAAAGAACATTATTTACACAAAGCTTGGTAGACGTTAAAGACCATTTTCGAAAGACGCAAAGCGGACTGAGTTACAATGAATTTATGTTTTGAATGGACCAGTAGGGCTGGTTGACCAGTGAAGATCCAATAATATGATCCAAAAATTTTCGTTCTATGAATGAATGAATGAATGAATGAATAAATGCTTTATTTCGCACTAAAGCTTAAAGCTAACAACATGATGGGGGAAAAGATACAGTACAAAATGGGAACGGTGATATAAACATATGGGTCACGGTTGGACATCGAATTGATATGAAATATGTTTTATAGGGAGTAACTGTAAAATACATCTGCAATTGCCAATAAAATATTTTCCATTCTCATCGTGTCATTTTGCAAGTGAACGCTGTGCATTAAATCCTTACTACCCTTACTAATATACTCACAACTCCGTCTGTGTGTTTGTTTTTTCTTCACGCCTAGACCACTGAACTTATTTTGTATAGAGATTGTTTGAAATCCGAGAAAAGATATAGAATAGCTTTTATCTCGTAAATCCAACGGAAATGGGAGATATATATACGTGGTTTCACTACGGGGCACAGCTAATCAAAAATGAAATTATTTTCGTTTTTCGTGATGAAAAATCTACTTATCACTTTCAATTTCCATGTGGAAAGTGTAATCATGGTCTTGTATTGTGGCGACTTTTAATAATCCTTTAAATCGCATAGCTCTCACTGAGAAGCAAACCTCATAACCAATTTATGTTTTGAATGGACGGTAACGGCTGAGGCGCTAGTTCTAACAAACTGTTACCACCAACTGAACTTTGATATCGATTGGCGCTAATACATTTTAATTGTTTCATTCTAAGGAATCAAACATAACCAAAGTATATTTTGTATTTGCTTTTTCCTTGGGATTTGCTTGCAGAATGTTTTTTGTCTCTACATTTATAAATATTATGGCTATACTAGTAACATAAAATAATTGATGACCTGATTAGTGCAGTGGATACAGCAATGGTGTATTGTGCCGGAGGGTGTGGGTTCGATCCCCACAAGTAGAAAAGTTTGGGACTATATGGCGTTGTGTTAAATGTCAAGGAATATTCATATATGCATTAATTATATATTGTTACCTATATGTTATAATGGTATAACAGCAATATTAATGAAAAGCTTCATCCAAATCTATTTATATATAGTATAACTTCTGGACTTCGCTAGCTTATGACTTCATATTTATGTTTATATTAGGGTCAAAATACACAGAATAATTATATATTGAGTGTTGTATCTTATGCTTGTGTAAAAACTATATTAATGTAAAACTACATCCAAATCTGTTCAGTAGTTTTTCGTGAACAAGTACAAACATATAACCATTCAAAACGTACTTAAATAGGATAGGGTGAACGGTGAATGGATGACGCTAGTTCCTACAAACTGTTTTCACCAACTTCACTTTAATATTGATTGGCGCTTATACAGTTTATTTTTTGTTTTTCGCCTTAATTTAATTCTTTTTTAGTCCATTTTTAAATTTTTGTATGTACATTGTTTCCGGAATAAATTTTTGTATGTACATTGTTTCCGGAATCTTTCTTCTTCGTTTATTTCTTTCTTAAACATTGTTTTTTTATCAGTTTTGTCAGAAAAATGTTATTCAGTCAATGTTAGTTGATTCCACTAGGGTGTCGGTATAGCGTAAAACATTATCTAGATTTTGTAAAGTAAACTAATACTTGAGAGTAATTGAAGTATATTAATGAAATATCCAGGTCAAAACAGTGATTGGGATTCTATAACTGCAATATTATCATTAGAAATAATTACAATATAATAATATCCCGCTGTTTGGCTCCACGCCAGGATATTTACTGAATGAATACAGTTCAATAGCTAACCGTTCGTCTGTGACAATGTGTTAAATATCAAGTTCCATTCATTACTATTGTGTACGGGATGTTAATTTTAATTAAGATAAACGTCGAAGATACTTCTAAGAATGAACGAAAATTTGATAGTGTTTTGAAAATTTTATATTTTTAATTTAAAACTTATTGAGATTATCGTTCTCATTTAATGATGCATAGGCATTAGGGTATAAACCCTGAATAGTAAATAGAAAGTGTAGAAGTTAAATATTACTCAATGAATACAGAAAATACATGTTTTCTTTTGATGTTTGTTTCACTGCGGTAAAGTGTAGAAATTTTGCGAAATCTCCTCATTTATCAGTAAATATTCAATGCACATACAAATGTAGTTTTCGAGATCACCAGATGAATTCCCATTCCTCTCCCGTCCTGTTCTACTCCTCTCCCAACTTCCTATCATTAATCCTCTCCTCTTCCCTTCCCTTCCTACAATCCGACAAGGCATCTGCGACACTTTAATGTTGCAGATGTTCTTGGGCTGCGGTCAGTCACTTAACATCAAGTGAACCGCATTCCCGCTTGCCTGCTATAACATAACACCAGATAATAATCAAAAATTTTTTTCACGGAACATATTATGGCATAAAACAAAATGAAACACCCTCTACAAAAAAGGTCATTCACATAGTATCTTAAAAAATATGCAAAAATCGTATGCAAAAGTCGGTTGTTGATATAAATGTACGGCTATCGGCTGGAGCCTGGAGTTGGCTGCCTGCCAGGAGATTGTTGCTTTTCGATACATTTGTACCGCTCCCCGATACTTCATTATTTATAAACTTTAATATAGTTTTATAATGAACTTCTGATGACGTTTTGTTTTGATTCGTTTTGGTATCATTTTATATTCTTATCTTTTTTAAACGTGATAGAGCACAATGCTTTTGAGGACTTCGTACCTAAAACGTTAAAACTGGACCTTATCACTAAGTCACCGCTGTTTGTATATCTATCACCAGGCTGTTATTTTTATAATCTACTAGTTCAAAAAGATGTTTAAATCCCGAAGAACTGGCAATGAAATTTAAGTAGTTATTATTATAAACAACTTTGATTACGTTCAATTGATACGAGTATATAGTAGAAGTCTTCAATATTTTCTACCAAAGTTCCGTTACAAAAGATGTTTAAATCGCGAAGAATTGGCAACGAAATTCTAGAAGTTATTCTTATAAACAACTTTGATTACATTCAACTGATACTGAGGATACAGTGGAAGTCTTCAATATTTCCTACTAAAGTTTCGCTACAAAAGATGTTTAAATCGCGAAGAACTGGCAACAAAACTCAAGTAGTGATTCTTATAAACAACATTGATTACATTCAATTAATACTGAGTATACAGTAGAAGTCTTCAATATTTTCTACCAAAGTTCCAGGGTAGATCCACAGCATCAATCTGGCGTCATCTCTGGCGGCACGCCAGGTCAGTGTCGGTCATTTTATGGAGATCAGTCTAGACCGGCTCTGCAGTGTTATAGAGTGACTTGGGAATTGATGTAACTTCTATAAATTCTGAGGTAGTATTTAGTAGCAACTACGTAAGGTAGGTAGTTGCTACTAAATATTAGCGCAATATCGATATACTTATATAAATAAAAATTCTGGGGCAATTAACATTACGTCTAGTCCCAAACTAAACAAAGCTTGTACTATGGAGTCTAGATAATTGTTAGACATACTTTAACATACTTTTTTGTAAATACATACATACAGATGGATAAACAACCAGACAATAGATAATTACAATGTTCATCACATCCACTGCGCCAATCGGGTCGTCAATATAATATGTACTTTTTGTTTTTATTTTGAACAAAAAGAATCAATTCAAAGACATATTGGTAATCCAATGACTGATAGATCAGGCAATATATTGTGAATGTTTGTATGTTTTGTGAAATTGGGTTATTATTTACTCAGGCAAAGGCACGGTCAAATTTGCATTGAAGAGGATTTAAAAATAAACCTCCAACTCGGTTATTGATTTGTTTTCTTTTCTTGGCCGAAAAGAGGAAAACAAAGACAACACAACAATTGCTGGATATAATGTGCAAAATACAATACTGTAAGTACACTTTTTTGCTCTGCGTATCACTTGAATTATACTGTTTACTGTCTTACGGCCGTTTTCAATAATAATGTATCAAAGATTATGGATAGATTGTAATCTCAGATTAAACGACATTTGATTGTCAAAAGTCATACAAAGGCTATCCGTCGACAGCATATTGAAAACAAAGTAAGCGCAAACAGATAGATAGAATATTGAAAACGGCCGTTAGTAACATAAGTCTCTCTTTCTAAGCTGTTGATGTCAATGATTACATATACATTTTCTTCTTACTGTTCACACTATAAACATTTGTGTATACATGGAATTGACTCATACATAGAAATCTATATTTTGTACCTCATTTTTTCTACTTTTGTTTGAGTGTATAAGCTGTATGGAAACTAATAAAATAAAATAAAAATATTATTGTCGAGAGTCGATTAATATTTTAACATCCTATTTTTCTCAATGTTTGTAGATCATTATATACGAAAAATCATTTTCAAACATTCTGATTGCAGTTAAGATAGTTCAAAGAACTAAAAATAAAATATTTTTATTGACATGTTGTTAAACACACAAAGTAGTGGCAGTACAAAAATTAATTGGATTTGATCCAAAATGGACAATAAAATATAATATTAGTATCTTACTTCTAACTTTTAAAATGAAATGAGGTGTTTTTCATAAGAAATACGACTGATGCATATATTATTCTGCAATACTGTATAATTTTTTAAGCCTTAATTATTTTACATTATTATACAAGCCAAAAAGGAGATGAATTAAAAATGACAACAAGACTACCACCCACAAGATGAATTTAAAATAAAAATGAAGATACACACAGATAATACCTTATTTCTTCTGTAGGCACAGCAAATTTTGCCGATCAAAATGAACACATTTAAAACCATTTAACAATTTAGAATCTCATAACACTTATAGAAAAAAGTCATAAACAGTATAAATGCGTATCACAATAATGATATACAATCTTTTAATAACGAAAATAGTATAGAACTAAGTCGCTCTACTTGGCGAGAGAAGCCCTACAGCCTGTACTATGAATAGAGCCTATCGATCTCTATTCAAATGCATTCTGGGCCGTGATGGATATTTCCGATAATTGTATGATGTATTGTCACGAGCCACGAAATATCTGATCAGTCTATTCTTATTCAAACGTAGTGTAATTTTGGATAAGCTTAACCTGAATGTCACTGACAATATTATAAATTTTTTCAGTCCACAATTTGTTTAAGTTCGAAAGATAATTGCGTCATTGCAAGCATTACATGCAATTTTCGATATGCATTGAGGTACATTGCTATTAGAAGATCATTTTTATTCTGGTATTGAGGACTGTTGGAAATATAATTACTATGAAAAATATTAAAACTCGCGTATTGTCGTGAATACAAAATGTATATTTTACTTTTAATGAATTAATTTCCCTGTCTACTACTTTATTTTCACCTATACCTTGATCATTCGCTCCTTTATTTAAAAGCTGACTTGACCTGAGATAATCGTAGATTTAATTGGCAACAGTGACTATTAAATATCCCGTTTCTTTGCCATCATAAATACCAATTTACATTAATGACAAAAGAAACGAGTCTGAAGCGAACCCGAAGTCATAAAAATTTAGTCCCAGGACGTGTCCGATAAATCGATAACTCGTAAAACATACAAATGTTTACGACGCAATTGAATCGGTACCGGGCGTCGGACATCGGTCGTTCGGATCAATTATTAAAACCCCTGTATCGATTTTGGTCATTTACTTCCAACTGTCCTTTACCCTTAGTTAGGGTTGGGGTGTACTGAGACTGTTTGATTATATTTTGTAATAAGTTAGATATAATAAAACATTATTTATAATTTCTGGTATAGTAATATTTTGTAAGTGTGTTGTTTCTTCCTATTAAGGACATGTCTAACAATTTTTCTTTATATCAGATTCAGGGCTTAATAAGCAAAGGATAACAGAGCAAAGTACAAACATCAATGACAAGATTAACCTGAACCTAATATAATTGAGCTATATAAGTGTATAGCTCAAGAAAAAAGTAAAGGCAACAAGGCAAGGTTACAAAGTATTATTCTTGATTACAAGTCACCGTATTCTTACTTTTTTTCTTTACAGTATATTAATATTCCGAGAGCTAGGCCCATTTTTGTGGAGGTATTTGTGGAGAGCTGAAATCTTGTTTGAATCCTCACCTATTATACCCTGACATGGAACTGCAGGCCTGGCTGGTGAGAATTCCTAGCTCTTGGAATATATCTAAGTTACCTTTACACACATCAATCATTTAAGCCAATTTGCAAAAATAACATTGCACCTATAATAACAATTTTGTCAAAATACACAAGTTTTTGTTCAGTGTACCCACAGCCGATGTCTGGCTATTGTTCTTTAGCTACGAGGGAAACTTCGATAATATCGTGTTTAAAGTTATTACTCAGTCCAGTCTATTATTAGTAAAACTGTACGGCTACAAATTACTTGGGGTGGAGGAAAATGCTCTTGTATATTAAATTATCTTATAATTATAGGTTATTAAAAGAAGATTTTTAAATATGTTATTGGTTGTGGAGAATATTGTAGAGGTACCGTATAATTAGTCATATTTTAATGCTATGTATTCGTTGTTTCCTATAAAAGTAAATATAAAAATTACGTAATCCACCCACAAACATTTTTTAGTGAAGTAGCTATGAAAAAACTTTATATACAATAACTATTATCAATATAAAATATCATTTAAGAAAGCGTCAAATATTGTAATGCGGCAATAACAAAATTAACGCAATAAAAATAAACATAAGAAGAATCACAGAAGATTTTCTATGCATTTTTATACATATACTATGTATAAAAAATGCATAGAAAATCTGTACGAGTCGGATCAGTGGACGCACGTGTGAGACATTCTATACAAAGGATATCAAATCCGAAGTTCAATGCGTGCGATGTCGAGAAGTGGACAGCTAGCTTAAGACATCGCTTTTGAACTTTCCGTTCTAAATTTCACACATCCTTCATCTCAGTGAAATGTGCCAAACATCCGAACCTAATTGTTGATGCGTATGTCGTTGAACATCGAGTGTTCTTGTTTGCATTCCTATAATGTACTAGTACAGAGGTTCCCAAACTTTTTCAATCCACGATGTACTTACGACTTAGGTTATATGCCCTAGTTATAGCGGGGGTAGAGTTCTAGTTTCCTGTCTCTCTCTCTCTCTTATGTCCTAAAACTTATTCTAGAACTCTACTACTAGCACATATTTCTTATTTATTTCAGACTGGTAAAGCACCTTCACCACTTCTGTTGTTATACATGCAATATGTCCATGGGCTGCAATCAACGCCAGATGCAATAGTCTCGTCCGACAAAAAAAGATTTTTTTTAATTTTAATCGAAATAACAGAAAACTGTTATCTATATATTAATACGTGAAGCAAAATCCATCCTCGTGAGTAGTATGAAATTTGGCACATTATAGTTAACGTGCAGGAGAATTGCAGAATTCTAATATTTTTGAATAATAATACTTATAAAACACATTTAATTATTAATAAAGCATTACACATAAAACAAGTATATTTTCACGTATACATACTTTACTTACAATTTTAATTTATTATGGTCGAATTTCGACCAAGTCAAGTAATTCAAGAAATCCGACCACTGGGCGACCACTAGTTTATTTAAAAGTAACAAAAGCACAAAATTTCACCACAGCGACTATGACATGATAGTACCTAAATAGTTTCAGGAGACGCTCTTCTTCCATTTATTTACCCATTCATGATATTACACATTTCCTTAACAAAAATAATATTAAAACATCACTGGCCCAGTCACCCGCAAACCTAGCTCGGATATCCAATTTATTACGGCTGGAAGCGCTAGAAATAAATTGTGTTTATTTAAAAGATTCCTATAACACTGAATGTATCTGGTATGTCTGCTGCATCCGAAAGTATACAACGTGTAAATAAATCATGATTTAAAAAAGAAAAATAATGGTAAAGAATATATTGCTAATATTTAAAATTCGAAAGTTCTTGAGGATTGATGTTTGTTATTATTTCACGGAAAAACTATTGAACGAATTTGGTTGAAACTCTACAACAGAATAATACATAGGCTACAATTTATAATGATTATGTAATTTGGCCATAATAAAACATTTTGAGAGCAAAGCCGTGAGCAATACCTAGTAATGTAAAAAATCTTAATGTAATTTTAAAGCATAGCTAACGAATTAATAGAAATTAGATATTGAACTACGTAATGTATATTTTTTCACACGAAAGTTGAATTAAGAGTAAGAGAAATATTATGCGTACATTACAGAATAGTACCTACTTTTTAAAATTACGAATAGGTTTGATAATATTTGTTTTCAAATAAAGCGGTTTGGTATAAAAAAAAATATCTCTTATGTCGAGAAAATGGCATTTCATGATATAAAGTTGCGGGGAAATTCAAGGTACAGTTTTAGTAACAGCAATAAATACTTCAGCGAGGATTGCCCCGGCCAATGAAATGGCAATCTCCGATCATTAATTCCTCAAAATAAGAAACGCACGATTGGCACCAGTTCAACAATTCTCAAGCATTTGTCAATGAAAAAGTGAATATTATGGTATCGATTAGTGCGTCCGATGCGTCTATATATGAAAATAATTTGTTCTACTTGTCTAACGGTCAGTTGTTTGTAACTGGCGGCGTGGAGTGGTGCGATCCACGTGGCGAAGTGTGACGTGTGTGTGTGTGTGTGTTCAAGTGAGAATCGTGTTAGTGTGCTACAAGACGATTTTTGAGTTTACACCGGATTTTGATGTAAGATTTTTAGATTTTTTAAGTAGTGGTTAGATTATATTGTCATAATTTTGAGTAACTTTTTAATAGTTTTGGCGCCTTCAATTTAATTGTTTTAAAATTTTACTTTTTAATAATGTAAACATTATGTGTGATAAAATGTAATATAATTTTCACAATACAATTCTTTCTTTCGCTATTTAATATTACTTAAATAACAAAATAAGTTTATTATAAAACTGTCAATGATTATTAAATTTATAAATTCAATGATTTTTTAATCGAAGTTGTAGAGTTTGACCTTAACTCTACGATATAATCAACATGACTTTCGTAAACCTTAATACTTAAATGCAATATATTACAAGTACTTTAAAAAGTTCAAAATACGATTTTAAAATAGTTTTCAGTATATTTTCTTAACCTTGTACGCAGTTACAATGCACTTTCACCGTTTTCTTTAAACATTTTACATCAATATAAATAAAGTTGATTGCATTCATCCAAATAAGAATATCAGGAAAAAAGATATTATAAATATTTTAATATTTCTAGTTAAATGTACAATATCTCAAAAGATTCTAATATAAAATAGTAAAATAGCAAACGTTTAATTGACCCGTAAGTTATCACAACAGGTCAACGCATTTCGCACAATCGTTATCTCTTTCCTTGATCATGCAAGTGCAATGTTGTTGTCCTTGTCTATCTTTTATCTAGTTCTCAAGTGTCATAGTATCTAAATTACATAAGGGCAATAATAATTAATAATACGATTTAATTGAAGTATTGATATTATTTCAAAAAATATTAATTCATTGCAATTCTAAATTTTATTTTTTTTCCAACAAACGTAAAATAATTTTATAACTACATCAATTTTATTAAACGGAACATAATTTTTGACTACATCGATTTTTTAAAAATAAATTACTTTTTTGCTACATTTTCAATGATAATATGCATCTGACGTGAAATAATAAGAAGTTTTATAAGTGCTGCGGAAGGTGTTAAGATAGATCTGGTGTAATCTTTCTTAAAAGGAAAGGATAAGGCAAGGATAAAGAGAAAAGAGGAAGGAATTATTATAAAATATCCTACGCCTGTTCACAATATAATTTAAAATTTACTTTTCCCTTATCTATGACGATGCTGTACAAAATATATTTTGGAAATAATCTCCAACTATTACCGCAAAACACTAAATATGACTAAGGGCTCGCACCGAGCTAAACCTTACGTTGTAATGTATAAATCAAGACCGTTCATTTGATACCACACTCGACTATATTTGTATTAAACTGGCCTATTTGACCCCACCTATCTTGTCAACCCCCCGCTGATTTCAATACAATATAGTAAACTTTATTTAACACCACAAGTACAAAACATGGGACATTTAAGGTATAATATAAAAAATATATATTGATGTATGGGCTATAAAGGCTGATTTCGCTTAAATTGGAACTTATTTTCTTTTTTGTTAAAATATTACAATATTCTCCTACAAAATTTTATCAAGATTGGATTTAACATACAAACATATACTCAACGGACCATTTCGACTCCGACACCTCGCCTTGCTCGGTCAAAAAGAATGTAAAGCCTCATTGCATTTTCAAACTTAATATCAATCTCTAGATCGAGTATTACTTTCGCAATCATTTAATTAAATCTCACCCACACGATATATTTAAAGTTGAAATCAAAATAATTAAATCCGAAACTCGTTGCTGTACGCAGCGGATAATCCTTCCATTATGATAGTCACGAAAATGTCAAACAAGAAAGTTCAAAGTCTACTTTGTTTCTCGGTCGAGATTTTGGTTTGGAAGTTTTAATTGAAAATATTCAGAAGACAATCGTAATACACGAAGACAAAGTTTCTGTCCTAGTTGCTTGATTGTTCAAATGTACAGCTTACAATATTTTAAGCCATGGCAAATGTTTTGATTGCATTCTTGGATATATTTAAAAAAAACTCTTTATTTAAGGAAAATATTTTCTTTAGATGTCAAAAGTAGATGTATAAAAGTTAATTATTTGATTAAAAAATTAATTTGTTTATTTGTTTAAACGCCTTAATTGTCAAAACAATCGGCTATATTTCAATTGTTCTTTCTGGTTATAATAGGCAATTTTGTGAGCATTAAATTACGTTACGCGAGTGAAACCGCAAGGCAGCTAGCGAATAATACAGCGAAAGTCAAAGTCAAAGTTGACCGGTTATAAAACAGCTGTATCTTTGGCACGTGAGAATGTATTTACGCTTTTAACCGAACGTCTTTTTGACCTATCTGTCCCTGATCATGCTCTTCGTAATTTCTAGCTTTATGCGTCATCAAAACAAATGTATCTATTAATTGCAGTCGGACTTTTACACTTAATTTTCAATTGTAAGTGCACCAATTTGCACAAAATATATAGACAAATCTACTATTAATCACCCAATAATCGTGTATTATTCCAACAATGCGTACAGTAAGAAAAACAAGTGTATAAATTTTTTGTAGTTGTGTTGCACAGGAGAAAATAAAATGTAGATGCGTAGGCGCGGCCTCCAAATTATAATTATTTCGGTCTTGCAATGCGAATCTCTCGCCTGCAAGATACAGAATGGTGTCGCTATAACAAAATCGTTCCAGAAAAATCTCGATATGATCTAGCATTGGCGGGAATAACGTTGTGTTAATTGCCAGAAAAATATATTAACCGGGGATTTTCTGGTGCAATGGCCTTTAAATTAGCTTAAAATAATTAACTAATATTTTTCTATTATGAATTCTTTTATATTTTTGTAGTTTTGCAAAGTTCGTTTTTTATTGTTTGATTTGTTTTAAAATATGCTCGTACGTATGCGTTTCCTTTTTGCTGGATCACGACTTACGAACCGATACCGGTTCGCAAATTCCGACCTTTTATCAAAAATAATACTTTTCCACTATAGATCTTAATCCATTTGTCAGAACTCAGAGTTAAACTGATTGACTAAATAAGCTACTCAATAGTATATATTTGGATTATTTTATCCGAGGGAACTATGGGCTTAAAAGTATAGAGTGGGTACTGAAGGGGCAATGTCGAAACTAACCAGGCCATAGCAGAACAAGGTTTTGAAAACACTGGGTATGCAATCTTGCAAAAAGAATTAATGAGACGAAATTCACCTAATTTGAATTATTATCAGGACAGCGGGCATCTTTGGGGTACCGCGTCAACAATTTTTAGTCATCCCTTTAACTTCCCCCATTATTTTCTGGTGGAATGTCTTATAATAGACAAATAAGATACAATTGCTTTTTGGCTTTCCTTATTGTTTTCTGTCATTCGTTTGTAATAGAAAACACAGAAATGTTAAAATTAACTAAATAAAAGATCTGTTTAAAAAAACACCGAGCTTTATTTAACGTTCATTTATTAACGGCCATTTTCAATATTCTATCTATCCCTTGTTTTGCTTACTATAGTCAGACAAATCTATCTATTTGCACTTACTTTGATTTCAATATGCTGTCGACGGATACATTTGCTCTTACTTTTGTCTATCTATTGTCATAAAATTTAACATAACAATCTATCCATAATCATTGATGCATTATTGAAAATGGCCGTAAGACTTTGATGACCAGGTGCAGTAGCCACGTGACTGTATCCAGTGCAGCTCTCTTTAGCATTAAATTTAAGTATTTCTGTAGTCTCAAGACAATATTTAGTATTTAATTCTGCTACTATTCCCACTAATGTAATGTAAAAGTTTGGATGTTCAGAAGTTTGTGTGTCAATCACACCACAATTACTGTACGCATTTTGAAGAAATTTTGGTATAGAAGCCACGGGATGCTCCTAGTATTATATGATTTTATCAAAGAACATTTACCTGTTCGGAGTTCTCCGTTTATTAATATTGAAGTCGAAGTCATATTAATGTCTTTGTTATCGTCATCAATTTCTTGCCATTATTTTCCATTTATTTGGAATCTTCACTATGAGTTGTTGCTCTCCATTCATATCTCTTTCTTGCCATATTTGTACTTACTCCTTTAACATATAATTCTGAAAAACCTCATATATTTAAGGCACACTAAACTTTTCACTGATATTTTAATATTAATTTTGATGACGTGTCATGTTACTGAGTTTTAAGTGCTATCATGTATAGACTCAATATATTACCGGGTAATAGATTCATTTAATTGTATTTTAAGTGCGCTGTGTTGTGTAATAATATAGGGTAACAAATATTCGTGAAGTTTTAAAATACACCTACTGGTAAACAGAGCAAGATTCTAAAATAAGAAAGATTAATTTGCCACTAATATATGAGTGAAATTAACCTGTTTCAACACAATTTGTCCGTCGTTTCCGTAGTATCTCATGAAATTATGAAACTAGAAATAACTTTTATAGTACATACTAATATTTTTGGTGGGAAAAGTTTGTTTGTTTAAACGCATTGATTTCCGAAATTACCGGTTGAAATTGAAAAATTCTCCCTGTTTAAGACAAGCAGGATCATGTTTTCATGAGCTATGCCTGGATATATAGGCATTATATTCATAATATTATAGCCTGCCCTGCGCCTGATCAATGTACGGTCTATCGTCCCTTCGAATTATGAGAGTAAAGGAATAGAGAGTATATCTTGCGTATCTGAATAGTATGTGTTGAGATTGCTCACTATAGCTGATCCGGTAGGATATTGTTATTACTAGTCGGGAGAAATCGAGGGTTAAACCACTTAGATCATAAAAATAATTCTCCACGAAATTTTAGATTGACTCAGAAAACAATGGTATCGATTTTAAATTAACTATTCTTATCTAAAGATTGGATCTATATTAAATATGTTTACATTTCTTACAAGGTCACACGTCACTAGTTACGATATTGAAAATATACCTTAAATAATAGGATTCTAAATTAATCACTTACAATCTGACAAAATAAGCTTAAGAAGGGACACAAAAAGTTTCGCTAGTGCTAATAACTAAGTTGCTAAGGATTAAAACCCCATATCGTAGTAAGCAGTATTTTTTTAATATTCTGCACGTTAATGAAAAATCATGAATTTGTGATAAAGAGCTGTGATGTCCCCACCATGTCCGACATCCACGATAATTCTTATAAAAAAAATCTCTATTTTACACCAATTTACATCAATACACAAACCATGTTGGATTCGTGTCTCTGCGGATTTAAATCCCATAGCATACTAAGCAGTAGTAATTTTTTTATTGTTCTGCACGTTAACTAAAAATCATGAATTAGTGATAAAGCGCCGTGACGTTTAAAATTATTTTATGCACCAATTTACCTCAATAAAAAACTGCGTTCGATTCGTCTCTCTCAGCTAGTTGTATTTCATTATAGCGCATATAATTCGCTAAGCCCCGACCTAATAGAATGTAGCAAGTCGGCGCTAACAATTTCATATGCATCACGCTGGCCGTGAAATTTGGGCAAGTACGTATTTTGGACTGCTTCCAAAACAATTAGAGTACATAGTACCGACCTGTCTTAATGTGGTTAGCGTTGTGTTCAAGTCTTTATGAAGATATTTTATTGTAAATTGTTTCTTATAATTGCTTTTCGTTAATTGCTTCGGAATTAAATTTTAAGAAACATATATTTAAGATAAATTTCATAAAAATAAAATTTGCGGGAAATAATGTGTATTCCCATCCCTCTCCTCTTCCATCCTTTTCTACTCTTCTCCTCTGCCTTTGCTTCAGGCCGGCAAGTCATTTGCGTCTATGTTCATGGGCTGCAGTCAGGCACTGAACTGTTACAATCAGGTTTACCGCATGCTCCGCTTACCTGCTCTAACATAAAAAAGTAGGTGAGAAGACTGATCTAAAATGTTGTTTTGTATTATATTTTTAACTGCTAAGCTAAAATTTATGAAGTCTATATAGACACACAGGCAAATGACAATATATAATCATATATTATAGGAGTTAGTCAGTATACATGTGATATTATGATAGTGCAACAACCCAATTTATTTACACCGATATTCATTAGCTGTTCTAGTAATAACTGTTAGAGTTATTATTCTAACACTCGTATATTAGTATATCTATAATATTATAGTACAAAAACAATGACAGTATATATTATGTTAGGCACTATAATACAATACGATATGGTAGCGCAACAACCCAACCTATTTACATCAATTTTAATTAACTGTTGTGGTATAACTAAAACCCTGGTATATAAGTATATCTATAATACCATAGTACAAAAACAATACCAGTATTACCACATACATATTGTTGGGAATTATTTCCAATGATACACATCACTTGCACGTACATGTTTATTATCCAATATTTCGTAACAGTCTGAGACGAATACAATACTTACAACCCATTTTATAATAGTCAATGACACACCATTTAAGAGAGGGTAAATGACAATATCATAAACAACTACTTCATGTCAATTTACAATAATTAATAACAATATTAAATATTACACAAAGTTAACAAATGCATTTAATACTTAAACATTCAAGAGTAAATACAAAATAATACTCAGTAATCAATTATATAGATGGCACCACTGTTTTATACTATCATGACATTGACATTTCAGTTACTGTAAACTAATGTTACTGACAATATAATTATGTTAACTACTATAGTAGAATATAATATAACAGTGCAACAACCAATATATTTATATTGATTTTAATTAACTGTTCTGGCATTACTAAAACACTCGTCTATTAGTATATATAATACCATTGTACAAAAACAATGCCAGTATTACCACATACATATAAGCTCGTAACTACATTACAATACGATATGATAGTGCAACAACCCAATCTATTTACACCGATATTAATTAGCTGTTATTGTGTTACTGTGACACGCTTGTATTAACCATATAGTACTATTGACGTTCCTCGCATTGTTTTGATTGTAATGAAACTGATTAATGTAATGACGTATACAATAGTGTAAGATGGATCGATGCAAATTTGGTCTTGGTTGATCGCGTTTGTTATGACTTTAGAATTGTGTGTATGAATTTTACTATTGACGTGATCATATAATTCGATTGTAAAGAAACTGTTATATTAATACTAAGTATACAGTCATATACTGGATGATATCGATTGCTAAATATAACAAAGAGTTCGAAGTATGGTGATATCCATTTTCCTTAACGATTGCAATATAAATAAACTAATTTTTTAATCTTTTTCTTAGCTATTTTAAATAGGAATTGAAAATGTGAGTAAAGAACCAAACTCAATACAAATAAACTATTGACATCATCCCAACACGTTTACCTAATAATGTGATCCTTCTGTAAGCAGATCCTAAAACCTTGCAAATTTAACAAAACGATAAAAAATAGAAAATGTATCTGTAATATTATAATGTAAAGCTTTAGATTTTTCGATGTTTGCGTGTCAATCATGACACAACTACTAAAAGTATTTCGATGAAATTTTAAATATAGATAGACTATAAGATAGAGTAGGTGATAGAATAGTTTTATATTTTTATATAACCCCCCTCCCCCTGAAATGATTGCAAGTAAACCCGAAGCTAGTAGTATATAAAATAGGATGATAAAAAGGATGACGATAAAAATGATTAAATATAAAACAACGTAGTTTTTGCGTAACTTCAAAAATATAAAGCTCAACCATCATATAATCCTCTCTATAGAATATCATATCATAGATACATAAGCGGTAATCCACCATTAGTATAATCAATACTCAGTCAATTGTTGATAAGGCAGTTACTTAGATACGGTGGACATCGTATTGACCGATCGTAATAGGAATAAAGCTACCGTGTACACTTGTGTTTCTATTATTTATTTATTTATATTTTATATGACTGTATTTAAATATGGATGGATTCTGCACTAACAGCAATCATGAAAATTCTTGGATCTTGGAAGAAAAAATACTTCTTATGGATTTAACTTCAAGACTTTCTTTGTTTTTATGTAACAGCGGGCAAGTGGAGCATGCGGTTCACCTGATGTTAAGTGACTGACCGCAGCCCATTAACACCTACAACAGCAAAGTGTCGCAGATTCCTTGCCAGCTTGAACAAAGGAAAGGAGATAGGGAGAGGATAAATGATAAAATGGGAGAAGAGTACAACAGGATGGGAGATTAATGGGATGGGAATACAGGCTTAGCAATATTTTTAAAATTTAACACTTAATTGGATTCAACAATTAAGATCTTACTCTATTTTTAACTCATATATAGCTAATTAATAATTTAACCTAATTGTTCTTGTTTCCTATAAATGTTCAATGGAGCTCCCATTCCCACCCTCGTGTACATACTCCTATCTTATTTCTATAATGTTTTTATTACTCAATGGTCTCCATATTATCATCTCCTCTTTCTTAAAACTACTATATCTTAAAATATAGCACCTTCCTAGGGGGTTTGTGTTACGTAGCAGTATCCTACGCAGTGGTGATAATTGGAAATCGATTAGTATATTTTTATAATTTCAGTGTGCATGGAACTTTATAGGTGACATTTTGCTCATTTATTATTAAGAGACTTGATTACGACGTCGTTTAAGGGTACTTTTAAAGGGTCAACGTGAATTTTTAAGGGCTAAGAATGATCGACGAACTAAAATAGACGTTGAGGGGGTAGAATATTTAAATTCAACATAGTTATATTTTAACGTTCAGAAATAGTAATAGATGGAATCGGTTAAATAAGAGAATAATTTTGGAAAATTATAAAAAGAAGGGCACTCTCAAGTTCAGTTTATATCGAGATGTCATTGTATTGAGTTATAATAAAAATAATATTCAGGGACATTAATTTAACACTACGCCATCTAGTCACAAACCAAGCAAAGATTGTACTATGGAAACAAGATAACTGATAGACATACTTAAACATACTTTTTGTAAATACATACATGCTATAGATAAATGAACACTCCGACAGTAGAAAATTTTTAACACATCATTATTTTCTACTTGAGGGGATCGAACCCACACCCTCCGGTGTAATAGACAATTACTGTATCTACTGCGCCATTTAGGTCGTAAATTATTTATAATGATTATTAAAAATACATCCATCCGCTCTTTAAAAAGTTTGTATATCAATATTTCATCCCTTATTCTGTCATTATTTAATCTGATATTATGTCTATGAACTTTAAGAATACTATTAGTCAAGGAAGTTAGATCTTAGCTGCTGGAAAATAGTCGTTTCTATTTGCTACCAGTGCCATGCGTAAGAAAAAAAGTTATTGCCCTGATAATAAACTCTGATAATTAAATTAATTTTTTTTCAAAATTTTTAAAATTCTTTCAATAATTTTTGGAATAAGAGAAATTTAAATAGGAACATATTTGCAAATTATTAGACAGACTGTTGTATGCAAAATATTTTATTATCCTATTAAACTAATTGAGCGCTTTAATGACTCGCTTTTACGATACTTTGCTTTGTATATTTTTCAATTAAAAAGTTATTTAAAGATCGTAAATCAATAACAACGTTGACAACGTTTCATGTTTTCGTAAAATTACCAATGGAGTCACGTTTTAACTTCGAAGTAACTTAATATTTTTTCGTATCAATTTCTTAGAAAGCGTATTTAAAAGCAGGGATTGACTTAATTTTGTTTGTATAAAGGCGAAGCTTTACTTAAAGTTTGGATTATAATTGAATTGTTGTGAATAACGGTGTTATGTTTTTTTTACTTTTCATTAAACACTGTAAAACATTACAATTGAATACAAAACATTAAAAAAAATCAAGACAAAATGAATATGTTTATTAATTTACTTCTCATTTTTCTCCACATTACTCGTCGTAGAACATTATATTGTTATTTTTTTAACATCAATTAACAAGAATGCTCATTTTAAATTAATAAATAATCATTCTAATTTGCATAAACCCGTAGCCTTAAACCCCAAATTGCATTTAAATTACGCATTTTTCACAAACCCCACATAAACTGACATATTTTTGCATAAAATTTTTGAGACGCTCCTATTTATTAAGGGGTAGACGTTATCAATCTTGCACCGTAATCTGCCCCTTAAGTGCTTTCTCACAATATTATTTATTCATGAACAATTTGCGATGCAATCAGGTCAGATATAGAGCTTTTACAATGTCGAAACACGATTTGACTTGATAAAATATGATTACAAAGTTTCAGAGGCATTTCGGAATTTTTATAAGGTTACGTGATTTTCTACGTAACATGTTTTATGTATATGTTAATGAAAATATAATATCACTTTCAGCATCACAAATATTATTTGTGATTATTTTTACGATCCATATATTAATTGCTCTCACATATTATCGGAATCATGTTTTACTGATTTGCGTGTAACATCCCGAATTGCAATGTTGCAAAAGGCCCAATCTTTATATATAAAACTCAAAGGACTGACAGACTGACATAGTGATCTATAAACGCACAGCCTAAACCACTGGACGGATTGTTCTGAAATTTGGCATACAGATAGATGTTTTGATGTAGGCTTCCGCTATGAAAGAGTTTTTATAAAATCCTACGGGAAAACAGATAAACGAGGGGGAAACCGCGGGGCACATCTAGTCTCTACCATAAATGTTATTGTGATCGACGAAATTCCAAAGGGCCAAGATGCAATCTGCCTATTTATAGAGATGAATGTGATAACAAATATAAACGTTTGTAAATACAGAAAAAAAGAAAAACAAAGAACACGCAGGTCTTTAATACCCACTCACTATAGACCGAGAAACATGTATAAAACATTACCTTTAAAGGGTTATAAAAGCCCGTTAATCGAAATCCAACAAAAGCATAAAAGCATTTCTACGTGATATGTAACCTCATGCTTTAAAAAGCGGCCATTATCGTTAATTGACGTTTTCCTACCATTTGAAAACGTTGACAATTTCTGACAGTTGATAGACGAATGGCGGAGCAATGTAACTAAAATTTTAGTTTAATTTTTGTGTTGTGTGTTTTTTATGTAGTCTTTTTGATTTCGATTCATTTATTTTTGATTTTGACCGAAATTTTTAGTGTTCGTATACGCGTAGTGCTTTAGTGGGACCGTGACTCGGAATTATTTATTGTAGTGTGAGTATCATTTTCCTTAGAAACCTCATCTCTTTCTGTTGTGCTATGCAGATTTTCCATCCAATTGGACTGTGGGAGTTATTCAAAACGTATTATTGACAGTGTCGCGAACATAGGTTTGAAATATAGTATCTTCTGCATAACGGGCACAGATTTGAGAATAAAAGGCATATCGAGCGTTACGAAGACTCGAGTGCTAACTATTCATACGTACACGTGCATCTGTGTGAGTGAAATTTGAAAATTACGAAGCTTTTCCGACGTGTTCTGTCAAACTAGAGGAACATTTTTGTATTTGCTTTTGAAGTTTGTATTTGCTTTTCGGCGTCACTCGAGTCTTCGGCCGCACTCCATCTACCTTTTATTCTCTAATCTGTGATAACTGGCTAGTAATGGGGCTATTATTTCTCGCAATGCGTCATTTTGGGCAATAGTAGATTATAAAGAAGCGATATTTTTAAATACAATGCCTTTCTGTACTATAAGTAAATATTTTAAGGTTTATGGATGGAAATAAATGGATATATAAAATTAATATGGAGGTGTGAAATTAAAAAGATTTTACCTAGAATTTTACAAGGGAAACTTAACGCAATTTTCCGCTAAGTCCCAGCTGAAAATTCCATATCTATTCAAGTAGGTTTAAGTTAGTTAAGTGGAGCTTTTTCGAGTGGATGCTGGCGGTAAGAGGATTATGCCCCGATGGGGCGGGGACCATACGGACAGACTGCATGTTAATATTATTTCCCTTTGATGTTTGTTATATTCTTTGTGTTTTATGCGATTTGAAATAAGTTGTAGTGATAGTGTTCTTAAAATGGATTTATATAATACTAGCTGATCCGCGCGGCTTCGCTCCCGTAGCATAATGTTACTAGTGGATAATGTAGCTTTCGAATGGTTAAAACCGGTCCAGTAGTTTTTGAACCTATTTATTACCAACAAATAATGTTTTCCTCTTTATAATATTAGTGTGGATTATTTGTGTTCTTTAACTACCATATGTTATATTAACGAAGCTTGTTATGTGGATGTCCATGTATTTGAAAAATAGAAAATATAAATATTTGATTACTTTTGAAATTTAACAAAACAACTTTATACTTTTCCATTATTTATTTATTACCAATCAATTCAAATATTTGTTTTACGTGAGTATATGTTGAAATACGTTATAAATTAGTGTATTTTTCACCGATTGATTTTTATGCGCCAATTTTGTGTATAGAAAAAATTCATAACTGCCCACCTAAGCAAAAAAAATGGTCACAGTATTTATTTATTTACTGTACTTACAGTAGTTACTCCAATACATTCAGGAATTAACATTATAACAATAACATGCATCTTGCACTTTGCCTTCACGATGATGACGGTAATACAAAATTCCACTCTGTATAATTATTAGGAACGTATCGAACTAAACATTATTCACTAAACTGATGTAAATACAACAATATTTGCGTAATTCTATCAATTCATCACGCAAATCGAATTCCCGCAATGATGTTAGCGCTTAGAAACGGCGTATTACAACAAAAGTCAATCAGCAGGATCACAAAGGACGAAGGTTTTAATTTCGCGCCCGTGTTTGTTCGCTAACGAGAGATCTGGAAGCGCTGACACTAGCGAGCAATCACTTTGCTGACTACAATTTATGTTGCGAACTTGCTGATAGAAGGAGCGATTTCGAGTCGTCAAATTTTTCAAAATATTTTTTTATTATAAAGATCACGTACAAGTGTAAAAAAGAATGAAATTGATCAAGCGAAGCGTGTTTGATTTTGACTTGATATGGTTTGCTGATAGTACGTTTGTATACCTATTTGACTTCTTGAAATTGTATATTACTGCAATCGGTCAAGTAAATTAAACAAGACGCGGTACTCAGCATATGAAACAATAATATGTTTTACATTAAAAATTTAAATTAAAATATTCAATTCGAAAGGATCACAGGTAACGTTAAATCGCGTGAAAAAATAGTGAGAGAAAAAGGAAAAGAAAAAACAAAAGGAATTTATTATCGCTTCCGCTATTAAGAATACGAAGATAATAACAAAATAATACGAAATAGTCTTAAGTTCAAATGATGTGTTGAATAAGCTATATTATTCATTTGAGGTGATACAGCAAGTCAATTTATTTTGTTAAATTATTAGAAGACTACGCAAAGGTTATGTTGCTTCAACCCATATATTTATATATGGTATTAAATAAAGAATGATAAAATTAAAGTTTGATATCTTGAAATAAACTAATAAAACTGATTTTTCAACTTTTTTTAAAAATTATTTTTAAAATTATAATTAGCTTTCGTAACACCATCAAATAACATATGAGTATTTACTATCTTTCGTTATTAAAATAAAGCTTGATAGCATTAAAAATAAAAAGGATGACGTTTTTATTAAATACCGCTATCGAGGAACAGAAAACACAGGCTAAGTTCAAATGGCATGGTGTATAAGCTCGGCGTGTTGTTAATGAAGGTGAAACGCTCTCGTCTTATTCATTGTGTGATCCTGAAACCGTTTGTTATCAGTTTTCAACGAGATTAGGGGTTATTGAGGTGAATCAGCAAGTTTAGTTATTTTATAACATAATTATACCTCTATGCAAGGTTTATTTTGCTTCAATTGATAACTTTTTACCAAAAAATAGAGCCGACTCTCTCCGTGCAAAATCTCAAATCTTAAATTGAAAAAGGGTACTTTGTATAAATTTCAACATAAATAAAATAAAAGTTATTTTCTACTTTTTAGTACGAGAAGTTCCCTGGAATATATTCACATGGATAATCAGACGTGCCTGTGACTCTTTTGACTGCAAAAAAAATAGTTGTAGAAATTGATGAAGAAAACTAGCAGTTTGGAAGTTTTTTTTAATATTTAGTTTTCGTAAAAGAATGAAATGAGTATTTACTATCCTTCAATATACCTTGATTACAATTTAAATTTAAATAGAAAATAAAAGGATATTATTAAGTGTCGCTCTCGAAGAACAGAAAACACAGGCTAAGTTCAAATGGCATGGTGTATAAGCTCGGCGTGTTGTTAATGAAGGTGAAACGCTCTAGTCTTATTCATTGTGTGATCCTGAAACCGTTTGTCATCAGTTTTCAACGAGATTAGGGGTTATTGAGGTGATACAGCAAGTTTAGTTATTTCATAACATAATTATACCTCTATGCAAAGTTTATTTTGCTCAAATTGATAACTTTTTACCAAAAAATAGAACTGACTTCCTCCGTGCAAAATCTGGAAAAAAGGTAAAGGCTATGTATAGATTTCAACAAAAAATAAAAATAAAAGTTATTTTCTACTTTTTAGTTTGATGAGTTCCCTGAAATATTTTCCACGTGGATAATGAAACTTGAACCAAATTTCTACGGGAACACACTTTTACTGTACTCTTGTGAATGCAAAAAAAATTACAAATAGGTCCATAAAAAACGGACCAATTGAAAACCACCTCTTTTTTGTAAATCGATTAAAAATAAAGTTTTCGATATTAAAACATAGCTTGTTAGCATTTAAAATAAAAAGTAAGACGTTTTTATTAAATTTCGCTTTCGAGGGACAGAAAACACAGGCTAAGTTCAAATGGCATGGTGTATAAGCTCGGCGTGTTGTTAATGAAGGTGAAACGCTCTAGTCTTATTCATTGTGTGATCCTGAAACCGTTTGTCATCAGTTTTCAACGAGATTAGGGATCATTGAGGTGAATCAGCAAGTTTAGATATTGTTAATAATGAGATATCGAGGTTGATGAATGAATGAGTGAAAAACTATAACACTTAATAAGAAAACAGGTTGGTGTTGACGTTAAGTTTATGTTGCTTCAATTTCTATTATTAATATATTGGTGTTAATACAAAAAGGTTAAAAGTCTATTGAACAATTGTCGTAAAAAACGTTACTACAAAAGGTTGTTAGTGATAGTTTAGAGATAGACACTGCGTAGACACCGTTTTAAAGTAAAACACACGACAAGCTTGGACCATTGTTAGACACGTGTTTAAATTATTAGACAGCGTTTTACGAAACAGGTGTTAAATTAATGTCCAAATAAGTTTTTGCAATGCGACCGTTGGTTTTTACTCTTAGATAATATATACCGTTAACTATTGCAAATAATGTTTGCCTTACGTTGATATTGATGTTTTATGCTTGTCTATTGTGAGCCTTAATTTACCTTTTTCTTAACAAAGTGAGTTATGAATAATTCTACATTTATAAAGAGCTATTGCTGTCTGTAGAGATAGAATACTTTTGTGTATTTTTCAAGCCTTTGTAAAATTTGGCGATGTATAAGCATAATGTACTTAAATACTAATTGTTTGTTACAGGTTCATCAAAAGTCGGCAAGCTGGCGCACATAAGTGAGTACAATCAATCTTCTATTATATTCAATCATTAACTTTTTCTGTATCCTAAGGTTGCCTGGAAGATATCGATCTTTAGCGATAAGGCCGCCTACTTGCACTTACTTTTTGTTCCTTCATGAATGGCTATTATGTCTATGTGTGCAATAAAGTATTTTTCTATTCTATTCTATTCTATTCTATTCTACAAGTATTTTTATCACCGCTCTTATAAACAGTATAGCTTTTAAGTATATTATGTATTTTTAAGAAAGATTTATTTATAGAATTCCTATGTAGATTAAACATCTTACTCCGCAGTCAAATATAAAATAAATGATGTTGATTTACTTGCTTCAAAGTGTAAGAAACAACTGTATTGTACAAATACAGTATAAGTTTCAATACACCACTAAATGTCAATATCAAACAGAAGACGTAATAAATAGCGAGTCATTATCAAGCTGTTTGATTGTGAAACAATCGGAACTAAAACTTTATCGATCCCGTCTTATCGAAGTTTCGCTTAATATCGAGCCGAGCGGGGCTAAACGGGGTTACCATCAATATTCATTCGGGCCGGACTAATGGACCGTGAATAAAGTCATAGTGAAGTATTTGCTGAAGAATTCCGAGGCGATTAGTTTCACTTTCTCGGTAAGAGTTGATGGAATATTGGCTTTTGTTATGTACGTCGATGGGTTGAGTGTTGCGCGTTATTGTATAGTAAGGTGGGAAGCCTGTTAAGTGCCGTTTATAATGTATGTACACATTGTCAGTGCACGTCTTATGCGTTCGTTAATTATGATATTGTAAAGCAAAACCTGTAACAAACTAGTTGACATATTACGTTACATAATATGAGAACTAACGCTATGGAAACTACCGTTTATCCAAAGGAAAAAGACTTGGTGTTTTGGGTATTTATAGACTAATTTTATGTAAAAAAGACTTCAGTCGCATTTATATAAAAATTCATTGAGCGATATTATCTTCCTTAAATATAAATAGCTTGATGCGTAATAACAATGGTTATAAAATGACTAATTAATTCAGGAAAACATTTAAACACTACGCCATCTACAAGTAGTCCCAAACTAAGCAAAGCTTGTACTATGGAAAGTAGACAACTCATAGACATCAAACATACGTTTTTTTTGTAATTCCATACATAATAAAGATAGATAAACACCCTGACATTATACAATTACAATGTGCATTACATAATAATTTTTTACTAGTGGGAATCGAACACACTCTCCGGCGCAATAGACTATTGCCACATCTACTACGCCTATCGGGTCGTCGGCTACACATATAACAATCGAATATCTAGTTCTACTTACACTTTTATGATTTTACTCATAATTAGGATGAAAGGTTTTTTGTCTTGAAAAAGTTACGGTAATTGCCACTGTCCTACAAAACACTAAGCCGATGGTTACCACACGATAGAAGTAGAGTTGTCTAAAACAAAGCAAGCGTTCCGCAGTCAATGAGCAAAAATCGTTTATTCAAGACCAAAGGAACCCCAAATAGTCTGAATGTACTTGAAATAACCGAGATTACGAGTCGCTTTGTGCTCCGCGCGGAAACCGACTTCCTTGTAATATTGAATGAGGTGAAATAGAAACGATCGTTAGGTTTTAATAAAGTCGCAGTAAGGATGGAAATTGCTGTGGTGCATCGTTTATTTCTATTATTGTTAAGGGACGTCGTACCCACCAACGGTAGGATTGGTGTGAACAAGCATGCGTTGAACATTGAACGTCTACCTGATAGGTTATACATGACTAAGGCTCAATGCAGCAATCTAGCTGTTTTGTCCCGTTTGCCGACGGGTTAGAATACATGTGTCGCCACTCCATTTCTATCCGTGAGTGTCGTAAGGAAGTAAACCTGCTGAACAACATCTTCAGCAATAAAGGAATGGGAGTAGGGCATTGCACGATTGGGCTAAGCTCGCACCGGTGTAATGTTAGCGGGGCCCCGGAGGTCCAGAGGCCTGTATTCTTACCCATTCCTCTCCTATCCTGCTCCACTCTCCCAATTTCTTATCATTAATGAAATCTCCTTATTCCCTCCCCCTCGTTCAAGGCATCTAATACACATTGATGTTGTAGATGTTTATGGGCTGCGGTCAGTCGCTTAACATCAGGTGAACCGCACGCTCCGCTTGCCTGCTGTAGAATAAAAAAAAATACGCTACGAAAATGGTTTACTACATACGCCTAAAAATGTGTTATTTATATCGATATAACACTATTTTAATATAGATATAAACATTGTCTTTTTCTGATAGTGGTATTAGTTGAATATAGCAAACTTCGGGCGCAATTTAGTTAAAATTGTAGTAAGTGTCTAACAATTAAAAAAAAAATAATTTAAGTGTACCTCTTATTTAAAACATTGCGTTTAATATAAATTTCTTCAATGTGACTTAGATTTGTTCACGTTTTGCAGTTTGTTACATAAAAAGTACTAAAGAGATTTGGATTAAATTTAAATTTAATATTTCTTTCTATAAGAAACGCTCTTTATAAAAATATTACTGAATAAAAAGCATCTGTGAATATCAGATATCGAGAGCTTTAGTATCTTTCATTGCTAAAAGAAATATTACAGATGAGCTCGTTTTTAGACGGCGATGGAGCATACCAAAAACAATGATATATAGGCGGGCAGTAATTTTATACGATAATAGCATGAAATAGGTTTTGTGCTGTTTCTGTTTTGTATGATAGACGAGTGGATGTGCAGACTTATTATTTCAGTCAGGTTATAGAGTTTCTTATAGTTGATATATTGTTTGCATCATTTTTAGAGTAGAGCAGTTAGAGTTTTATACTATAGGCATAATTGTTATGACGGGTTAGAATACGTGTGTCGCCACCCCAATTTTTTTTAAGGGAAGGAAAATATACATTTTTCAAAGAAAGAAACATGCCAAAAATCACAGTGATTTGTCCGACATGAAGACAGAGTTCACCACGACACACCAATTTATAACATATTTACATTAATTGTTCTCGAAGTGACATACTTATTACTAAATTGAATACACATATAAGTTGTATTCTATTGTATTCTACACGTGGGTGTCATAATATGCGACTGAGGGTAATTCTGTTCATGGGCTGCGGCCAGTCACTTTACATCAGATGGGACGCATGCCCCTCTTGCCTGCTTTAGCATAAAAAAAAAACAAAACATTTGATGAAGCTGACATTAAGTGACTGACCGCACGCAGCTGCGCTTGCTTGCCTGATTTTCATGTATTCGATAAGTAATAAAACTTCTTTCTTTTTGATGAATAAAAATTATTTTCTTACTATCTGCATAGCTTTATAATGGGCACACTGTTGATAAATCTTACCTTAAGTCCTCAATGCATTAATGTCTTCAAATTAATAAGAATGCCTCCCTACTGACATCGGTCATGGTGGCCAATCTCAACAAAGATCAGCCAGGTACGCAGGAGATATTATAGTGCAGAAGCATGTGGGCAAACACAGGTGCACTCTCTATTCCTTCACTCTCATAATCCGATGGGACGGCAGTTCGACACGACCGGAGAGAATCAGGCGCCTGATTTCTCTCCGGTCGATGGTTTAACGTGCTCTCCGACATAATGGGTTGTTCTACCACCGCCAACTTTCAGATTTTAACAGGATTTAAGCTGTTTGAAAGAACTAAGAGACAGGTCAATTAGTCCGTGTATGAAAAAATAGGCAGTTTGTTTTAATTTTCCTTGTAACACTATTTTCAAATAATTATCTTTTTATAAGTTACTAGCTTTCCGCCCGCGGCTTCGCACGCGTGGGCTACTAATTCCTGTATTTTTTAGAGGCGCACAACAAAAGTTTAAAAAATTACAGCCACAGGACCCCTGATATATGTGCATGTCTATTTATTACGTAGTTTTTTTATTATTTTCTATGGAAATAGGTTTGACCAAAATCTCACAGTACGCGCGCCTCTTCAAAAAACAAAAAATTGTAGCCACGCGAGGCAAGCCGCGGGCGGAGAGTTAGTCATTTTTTTAAAGTTTTTGAGAATTTATTGAGTGTTTTAACGTCTTAATCCATACGTTTAGAGTATAAAAGGTATGTCCGCAACTGAACCAAAATCTCTCATTGTCACGTGGTATGACATTTTCACGACTTTAGAAGAGTATATCTCAAAAAATATGTATGTTAGCAAAAAACGCATTTAGAAACCTCTATTTCATTTTTGAAGACCTATCTAATGACACCTCATACCATGATGTACTCGCGAATTTATTTTTTTACCCTCCGTTTACATGTATGGAAAGCCACCCCTAAAATATTTATTTTCAAATAAAATGTAGCCTATAAGTTGCACCTAATCATGGTCTATCAACATGTAAAATTCAATCAAAATCTGTCCAGTGGTTATTGCGTGATTGACGAACATACAAACAGATAAACAGACAAACAGACAAACAGACAAACAGACAAACAGAAAAAAATTTTTTTAACCATGGTTTTGGTATCTATAGAACATACATATTGCATACCAATTACTCTTTTTGAAAAATATTCAATGTACAGAAATGGTTCGGTTACTGTTTTATTATATGTATAGATTAAGTTTTCCATATGGGAAATTCACAATTTGTGATATAATGTTTATTTTGTGTTTTTAAATTAGTTCGAAATTCGAATGTCCATATATATGATTTGTAGAGCTTGCTAAAATCAAGCACAGTCTAGTGATAAATCTCGTGTCGAGTGGTGAGTCGTCAACGTGTTAATGTGTACAAATTATCGTACACACGTCACTCTAATTCACAACACCAGTTAACGTATTGTGTTAGCCGAGCCTTAGATAATATATCACGTCTTGAAGGTGCAACTACAGGGTGATTTTAAATGACAGCGATTTTAACAGTTCATGTTTGGAATAAGAATACAGTTGCACTGAATTTGTAGTTTATCTTCGATATTTACAATGACTTTTATTTTTCACGGATTAGTTTAAAGGATTCTACATCGCACTTGTGATATTTATTTTCCATTGTTTAATATTTAAGAATATTTTTGAATATATTGGATTTCACCATTGAACGGATAGTTTTATTACTATTAGCTTCCTAGTAACAACGGCATCGTCTAAGCTAGCATTTATGCTTGTTCAGATTGTTTTTCGTAAATTCAATAATCCAAATTTCATGCTCGAAAAAATCGGCCTTGGGCCTCTGCAAATTTCTTTGATCACCATAGCGGTAGATTTGGTTTTCAATACCCACTTGAAACGCCCTGTATATACCTCCCTACTTATAAACTTTACTAATCGCTGTTTCAACATATCACTGTTTTGTCACGCACCCCCGGAGTTTAATTATTTGTGAAGATTTATTTTGGGAATTAAGGAGCTACGAATATAATATGTTGAATTTGAAGACTTATGCGACTTTTAAAACTGATGCAACACATATATTATTTCAATTCATAAATAAAAAAGTTTAAAAAAGTTACATACAAAATTAATAGTACTCTTATTTAATACGATTTATTCCACTAACGGCCGTTTTCAATATTCTATCTATCCCTTGTTTTGCTTACTAAAGTCAGACAAATCTATCTATTTGCACTTACCTTGATTTCAATATCCTATCGACGGATACAGTTGTTATGACTTTTGTCTATCTTTTGTCATATAATCTGACACAACAATCTATCCATAAGCATTGATACATTATTGAAAATGGCTGTATATCAATATAACAATACAGATAAATCAACAAAATATTTGGTACATATATGCATATATGTAACACATATGTTTTGCTCAGCAGTATACTTTTTTATGTTGTTTAATAGATAAGTAATTGAATAAATAAGCTAAGAAGAAATTATAGGTACGTAGGGAATGCCTGGCTCTATAACTTACAACTTTATCTAAACTATGGCATAATTTGTCAACTTATTTTATCACTCTTCATACTTTGCAAGTAGCTAACTTAAATACTTTTAGAAAAGGTTGTTCCAGTAACTTTTTACTTAAGCGTCAAGCCGCAAGTGCACAAGTTTAGATTATTTCAGTAAAGTTTTTTGGAGGTCTTCCAAATAGGGACAAGCGCCCATGCGCATTTAATCCTTTGCCTTGACAGATTTGTTTAAGATCAGCTGTAAGCTGAAACTAAACTAGTTTAAGTTCACGCTGAGTAAAAGCCAATTCAAAAATTAGGTGTCTTTTGGGTACACCCTACGTGTTTTTTAGGGGTTTAAAAGTTTGATAGGTATTGTAAAACACTAAAATAAAATTAAAAAATAAAAAAAATGCTGGCAGCATTAGCATTAGCATTTTCAACGTACTATACATACATTTATGAACACTAACACTAGTGTAAATTTCAGGATGTTGTAAAGAGATTGCCCTTATGCATCGCTACGTTGATTAGAATTTGTCGTATTTTTCTGAGTCGCGTCTATCTAGATATGCAGTTATCATATTTATTACTGTATAGATTTGGCGTATATAGAGGGTGTTGTAAAGATCTTGCCTGTATGCATCTCAACGTTGATTCGAATTTGTCTTGTTTACGAGTCGCGTCTAATGCCTATCTGGTTATTATAATTATTACAGTAAATACATTTATTGACACTAATACTAGTATAGATTTTGCGTGTACACAGGGTGTTGTAAAGATCTTGCCTGTATGCATCTCAACGTTGATTCGGCTTTGTCTTGTTCACGAACCGCGTCTATCTGGAAATGCCATTATCATAATTAGTGCTCTTTTAACTAATACTAGTGTAAATTTTACTTATACAGGGTGTTGTAAAGATCTTGCCTGTATGTATCTCAACGTTGATTCGGCTTTGTCTTGTTTTCGAACCGCGTCTTGCTGGAAATGCGGTTATCATAATTGAATCGGTTGTTTCGGCTCGGATTGCGTTCGAAGCGAAATATATGATTGTTATAAAGGGTTTGATTTCAATTTGCTCTTTCTGTGATACTTTTTGTTTTCAATTTGACGTTTGTATTTAGAATGGAATATAATAAAAACTCTTTATTGTACAGTTATTACAGAGTAATACAAATTTAATATAAAGTATTCTATACAATGGGCGGCCTTATCGCTCTAGCCTTTTTTTTTTATTTAAACAATTTTTATTTTTATCCAATTGGCTATATTCTTGTAAGACGTTTCAATGGAGGCATCACGAGTGTACATATTATATTGTATAAAATATCACATAAGCCTTTCGAAATATGCCGTCTACTTGAAGTGAAAACAATTTGAAATATTTAGATGTAGAAACTTAAAACCGCAAGACAGCGCATACAGCAGCTATCCAGTACCATTTTGAGAATTTTTCTTAATAATAGCACAGTGTTAAAATCATACAACGGACGCACGAGTTTTGACATTTGCAAAATGCCTTCAGGGTTATAGAGACAGATTTTGGACATACTGTGTCCATGTTTTGCATTATAAAAATAAACTTTATTATGTGAAAGGAATCATTTAAAAAGCATAAATAAATTTATATAATATTAAAATACAAATTAACGATGCTTTGTTAAATTTTACACAAACAAAGGAAGGTGGGGCGCTGTTTATGTCACAGTTTCGTAACAACAGCAGCATGTATTCTTTACACTATGATAATAGGCTAAATTAAGAACTTTACAAGAAATATAGGACATATATTATAGAAATTATTCACTAAGATTTTTAAGTGAATCTGTTTTGTACAACACGGAGGTATATTTATTTTCCGCATAAGAGACAATTTTTTCTAATCTAATTAATCCGTTTGAAGCAAGAGCTATTATCCGAACGTACAATACATCTCAGCCCATATCGAATGACGTAAGCAGTCCGTGAAACAATGCTCGTTAATTGAGAGCCTGCAGGATGCTGAATGTGTCCGGTGCCTGCCTCCTAACCCTAATTGCCACAATTGAAAACCATCCACCAAATGTGGTAATGCTTTGCTAGCTCTGAGGCTTAATCGTACGAAGGACGCAGGCTTTTAGCTAGAATAAATAACTGTATAAAATAATAATGCGTAAATAAAATAAATATATATTCCTGCACATTTAACACAACGCCCTTCGAAACTAAGCAAAGCTAGATAACTGATAGACATAATTAAACATGATTTTTTTAATACATACATACTACAGGTAAATAAACACCCAAATAGTAAATTACAATTTTCATCACATCATAATTTTATACTCGTGGGGATCGAACCCACATCCTCCGGTGCAATAGAGCATTGCAGTATCCACTGCGCACGGGTGGCAGGATTTTGAATGTGTTCGATATTTGTCTCCTAGCCCTAATCCAAAACCACAATTAAAAACCATCCACCAAATTTGGTAATAATTTGCTAAACTACTTACTGTAACGAAGGACGCAGGTTTTTAGCAAGAAATAAATAACTGAAAAAATAATAATGTATACAGAAACAATATAGATAACTGAGAGCCTGCAGAATGTTGAGCCTAATTGAAAACGAATTCTAAATTGGAAAAATCGCGTAATCTATTATATAATGAATAAATGTTGCCTAATGCTAATTATCCACATGTATGTATGGTACGTACCAGCCAGGACAACAGTTCCATGTTGCGGTATCATAGGAGAAGATTCAGACAAGTTTTCAGCTTGCCTAATACACCTTCCCAAAAAAGGTCCTTGAATATTCAGTTTTGGGATATAAAATCATGAAAAAGGGATATCATCGAGAAAACAGAGCGCAGTGTTAACGTGAAAATATTTACTTCAATATTCATATTGGAATGCAATAAAATATTAAATTCGCACCAAGTCTCGACGTAAAATTGCACCGTGCAATCTCCGGAGGTTGGCGGCAACAATCAATCGTTTCGCTCCGTAACTTACTTTTCCCGGCTTGTAAATAAGGATCAAATATGGCCGCCGGAGCTTGACCCTGGGGGCGAGTATAGTTTAGGAGATGGGGCTTTTTCCAAATTTGATTCAGAATCCGAATTTTTCATAATCAAAAGTAGGTAAACATGAAATTTGTTTGAGACTATGCACAATGGATAATTCTTACGCTAGACACATAAAATAAAGTTGTGCGTTAAATATCCTGCTGCGGATCGCCTACAAATCTATGATTTAATATTTAACGTGTTTATTCAATTAATCTACGAATTTTCAGACTAAATACAAATCTTTACGGTTCTCTTACCCTAATTTCATTTCCCTTATTCTTATTGATCATTAAAAAATAACAAGGTTACTATTTTATTTATATTTCCGAAGAATTTAACTAAACATATTATCCTAAGAAATAGTTTTTTTTTTTATGTTTCAAATAATTAAAAAGATTAGCTACTATACTTGACTGTAGTGCTTGTATGTTTGTATGTTATATTATTTGTATGTTTATAATAAAATATGTGGCAACAAATAACAAACTATACAGTTTTTGTAAGGGCTCTTAGACTAAGAAGTTACTTGAAGTGCAGTGATTCGTTTGTTTTGTAAAGAGCAATGCTACATACGCAAGGAAACTCCAATTACCTTCGACTCTATGTTGATTGCAAGGCGAATGCAATGGATTTCTTCAAGTGTACTCCATTTGTGTTATTGTTTCTGATTTGAGAAATATAAGGATCTGACAAGTAAGCGAATACAGACGGATATTAATATTAATCATTAATTTTAGGGATTTTTGGACAATAATTCGAGTTATATTACTAACTAGCTGTGCTCCGCAGTTTTACTCGGTTAAATCTGTTTACCCAGTTCCCGTGGGATTTGATCAAAATCCTTTATTAGCGGATGCCTGCGATAAAACATGTAGCTGTATTTTAAAATAGTTAACACGGTTTATACTCTCTATTAGTTTATTCGGTATAGGCCGACATTTTTGGACCGTTTCGGAGGTTCTACATCAGAATGAGTGGGAAATTTATACGATGACACACTTAGTTAAACAATGATCTACCTGTATGCCAAATTTTAGCCCGATCCGTCCAGCGGTTTGGGCTGTGCCTTGATAAATCACTATGTCAGTCAGTCAGTCACCTTTGAGTTTTATATACAAAGATTTATAGATTAAATTGCATATAACAGGAAAGTTGCTCATAACTAATTTACACGATGTAATTTTCTATTCAAAGACGTCAGTGAGACACATGTCGTCCTACTACTTTTAGATCTACATTTAGTTGTGAATAAGAATAAAACTAACAGAAGAGAAACGTATATTTAATGGATAAGTTACTACTCGTATTTTAATCCTTACAATTTTAAGGAGTTCTTTGGACTCTCAAAATTTTCGTCTACTAAAATATTTCGAAAGTTTTCCATAACGCTAGATGAAATTTGGGCAAAGAAAATATAAGAAAATGAGCTTTTTATGATGATTACGGTAGGTCGTTTTTACAACGAAGTATTATTTTTATGAATGTATATAAAAATCGCATAAAACAGACGGAATCAACGAATGACATTGATTGTAACCAGGTCGGCCCGGTATTGGAATATTTATTGCTTATTTTTTATTGCATGTGTATTAGGTTATAGATTGTTAGTAACAGGGAAAGTTTGTTGTTGTTGTCGTTTAATTATATCTGTGGCAAAATCTCTACGAGCGATTAGATTTCAATGAAGTGTGTTATAAAATATAAATATAAAATTTATTGAAAAGTTGGTGTATCTAGTTGTTAAAAAAAACTATATTTCGATCTTGTGTATTTAATAAATTTGTCTAAATGACATGGTGTATTTTTTTAAATTATTCTATCTGTCGTCGTATAACTTATGTTTGCATTGTAATTAACATAATGGTCAAGATTATAAATTGTTCTATTTTTTTATTTTTAATCTCTTATTTGTGAATTTTAAGAGACTGTATAATTTTAATATACCTATAATTGGCATACAAATCTAATCGTATACTGTTTATATAATGATATTATATGTATGTAAATGCTATTGGTATATTTGACGAAATAAATAAATAAAGTTTATTGAAAAGTAACCCTCAAAAATCTTAATACATTTACGTCTATCTGTGTCTGTATTTATTCATATTTGGTGTGTGCAATAAAGTTATCATTCATTGATACAAATTTCCAAATTTCCATATCATATAATATCACGTTAAGATTAACAAGCCTCTATAGTATAGGTGCAGCCGGTTTAATTACACGTACAACTGGAAGGTTCATTAGTCGGTCTGTGGAAGCCGTAGGAAGGGTTGAAGCCCGACCGGTGCGTCGCTGAGCCGGGATCGCCGGTCACACTAATTAATACGTCGCTATATAATGGTGATATTATAAAAAAATCTGCGTGGAGGCAATTCCTGAATATAATTGGATGGTTATTTTGTCTTGGCTTTTCTGTCCTTTTCTTCTATCTTACTAATAATAGGGTACATTTTAAAGTTTGGGTCGTTAAATGTTTGAGTGTTTGTGTCAATCGCGTTTTAACTATTGAAAGGATTTTAATGAAACTTTGTATACATATAGACTGCAGAAGTAGATTGGGGGTGATTAAAGGGTAATAAACGGGTTATCGCGTATTCTGGAAAAATGTTGTCCTAAAAAAAATTGAAATGACAAAGTTGTAAGTAATAAAAAGATCTTCAACTTTTGTATTCATACTTTTTTCATATAACCTCAACACTTAGGCAACAAAAAATAAGAATATAATATTATTACTGGAAGGTAAAAATAAAGAATAAAACCTTACTTATTTGATTTCATCCTGTTCTTATATTCTTCTCCTAAAAGCTATCGAGACTGTACTAATACTTGTTTATTATAACAATTAACTTTTAAATAATGTACGAACATAATATGATCTCTGTCATTACGCAATTTAATAAGAAATGTCTATTTTCAACACAGATAAAGCAATATTTTCAGGAAAAGTTTACATTAAATCAGTTAAATATAAATATAATAATGTATTCATATCATAAATTGTTGCACAAAACAACATAACCGTGATTAATTTGAGCGGCAATCCGGAATTCAATCGCGCTAAGTGGCCTCATCGTAAGTTAATTTGCGCCTACGACTGCCAATTAGATCCCTTGTAATGTTTGTGAAACTTTTGTGATTAATAAGAAAATTGATTATATTAGTGGAGGGGCGTGATTTTGGAGGCTTGATATGGATAGCTATTATTATTGCTAAAGTACGTATACGTACTTACGATTGTATGAAAAGAGTTTAATTACACTGGAATTGGAGGTAAAAATGTGTTTTTTTTTTCTGTGAAATGTGGGTAATTATTTTTGGGGTCTATGGAAACTCACAATAAGACTCAGCTTTCAGTGCTCCCTGGTAGGTGCTATGATATTGCACCTGCAAGAGAAGTTCAGGTGGGGACTTTTTAGGGGTGACCTCCATTTCTATAAAATTAAATTAAGTGGGAACGAAAAACTAATAACGTACCTGTATACGTAATGTTACGTTGTTTTCAAGGTTAAGAAGGATAGAAAATGAATACCTGAAAATGAGAAAATAATGGTGCCGAAGTGGAAAATACTTGCTGTTTGTTTCAATTTATGTGTGACTTATCAAATACCAGCTGATGTGCGCGGCTTTGCTCCTGTAGCATAATATTATTATATATATAGCCTATAAAATATAGCCTATGTCACTCGTGAATAATGTAGATTTTGATTGGTGAAAGAATTTTTATAATTGGTCCTGTAGTTTGTGTTTTCTATTCATTACAATCAAACAAACAAAAAAGCCTTTCCTCTTTATAATATTAGTGTAGATTTATAAAATATCCTTATAAGTATATTAATTTGCACCCTAACATACTATCCATGTCCCTCTTGCAATGAACATTTAAAAGTAACATAAGTGCACATTCTACTCTCAGATACTCCTCTTACGGCAGCAAGAGTCTTAATAATTCACCGAACCCGTCAAGGGGTATCCGAATCACGCAAAATTGACATTTCACTTAAATTTTAATAGCCGCGCGATGAAGTTCTTCCAAGTCACGGTGGCGCATTAATAACTCTCGAGAATCGCTCGATTATCAAATAACTGTGTCTGGCAAGCCGAGCAAGCCATCAATTTCAATAAAATGATGATTGAAGAGGAAAAAAAAGGCTATCAATCACCCGGGCATGTCATTCTGACAGCCTTCCGGGGTGACCACGCGCGTATTGTAAATATTTGCGATGGCAACGAATTTGTTGGATGTGACGTTGGTTTCGGGCTTATATTATGCTAAAATGTCTTCGATACATCATGTTCGGTAAATATGAGTGTGGGTATGGATCGATTTTGATGTGCTATTTCCATTTTTGGCCAATATTAGCTGAGTATGATTGGAATCCAATAATGTCGGTACGTAATTAAATAGGTTATAGGTCTCCAAAAGTGGCTCGAACAATGAATAACAGAGTTCTTCTTTGTCGAACCCTCACTGCTGAGGATCGTGACCACGATGCACAGTCTTCAAAACGTGAATGTCGATTTCCCTTGGTCATCGTATCATAAATTTGATAATTCTTTTATCCTACCTTAAGCTACTATTATTTTCTTCTTTTTAAAGTGAGGAAGTCGGTTCAATTTTTTGGCAAAAAGTTGTTATTTAAATAAATTGTTCAATATGCATTTCCATAAAGAATTGACAATAGATTCTATCAAGTATATCAAAGGGAGAAGTCTATTATAATAATAGCGAAGGATCCTCTAATTGTGTAACCGTATTTGAAATAGTAAATGACACGAACTAATCGATGGGATCTGCTAGTGATCTGTCACAATCCCCTCGCATAATTATCGAAGACATAGGGTCTACGTTGAAGGGTGTCAAATACAAGATCTCATTACCATAATACATGACGCCTGGTGGTATATGAATAACGGGATGCTTGAAGTTCCCTTGTTTTGTATTGTGGTGTTTATAGGTGTGTGTTACGTGTAGGAATATATAGCAGTGGGAGGTGTTTGGTTTGTATTTCAGATGACTTAGTTTAGCAATTAAACGTCGAGAGTTCTTAAAAATTACATCTGGATCATAATAGATGATACCTAGGACTATGTATATGTATAACGGGATGCTTAAATTTTCCTTGTTTTGGGTAGTGGTGTTTACAGTCATGTGTTATATACTGTGGTGGCTGGTGGGTCTGTATTTTCGTGCGTCGACAAATTTATACTCTCCACACATTTTCAATGAACTATGTCTCATACGCTGGGCGTTTTGAGCTCGTGCTCATAGAAGTTGTATGAGCCGTGCACAAATTGGGCGGTGGTTCGATACGCTAGCGCACTATAGGTCGAGTCACCAATGATTATGTACATAGGAATACAAAGTAAAGTAAATAAAATGGGGTAGAGGATGACTGTGTATGTATTCCTGATGGCTTAGCCTACCTTATAGCCTTATTCCTTTACCGATAATTGTATCGGTAAAGGACAATGTTAGGACGCACTTTTTCTCAGTCTGTCTTGCAAGAATATATAAATAACACACAAAATTAATAAATAAAAAATAATCAAAAATATTTTCTCACAAAATTCTTTAACTAAAACTTAGATGCAAACAAAATAGAGTGGGAGACAGGAGCCTAAATTAGGTAGATCCTGTAATATGCTTCTGGTCTTTTTATCTGAGATTTATAATTGCTTTAGTTTTACAATAGGTACTTAGTTTAAGAAAAACATAAAAATTATATAATACAACCGAACTAAAACTTATTTTTATTAATTCTTAAATCCTTTGACAACAATTTGTATTTGTGTGTGTGTGCGTAGGTAAATTATCAGCTTTAATAATTCAAATGAATTTCCACGTAAAAAAATCATGAAAAGTATGTTAAAGCTTCAAATTGATAACCTAGGTAGGTTATCAATTTGAAGCTTTAACATGTGTGACTAAACAGGTGTTTACGATAAATATTATTAGTTAAAGATATTGGCAAAAATTAAATTAAGTAGATTTAATAGTGGTTAAAGATTTTTTTTTGTAAAAAACCAATTTCATTTGCATAATCGCCCGCCCAAAAAGTGAGACAACAACAAAATACTTGGCCAACCCTCAAACGACTCAACCGTGATGTTTCGCGTTACTCACGACCACAGATATAAGAAGATGTAGAGCTCTAAATTAAAAAAAGATGAAAATTAATACACTGGATTTATGGAAAGAGAGTTGTGTGAAGGTCTGTAGCTATTTCTGTAGCTATTGGTGCTACAAAAAAATCTGGGCTAACCTTCAAACGACCCTATCCGTGGTAAATATATTTTGCCTCTATTTCTAATCTTTTATTAACTGAAAGACCCATAAAATATATTGGTATAATTTTGTCACAACGAGAATATGCAATATTTTTTGTTATTAATTAACGATACGATTTATGATTATATGCATCTTGTCCTAATAAGAACGGCACGTTGGAGCATACGTTCTTAAAGACAAGTTGTGAATGATTGTTTCATTCAGATCATTTCGATCCTTAAAACATTAAGATATTTTCTTATTCAGTGTTTTTCTTATAAGCTGTAAACTAAGAAGAATTTTGTAAATTAATACTATTAACATTTTATGTGAACATTATAAATAATGAGAGCTCTATGCCTTCTTAGCTCTACATACACGTAACTCACTTACGACTATTCAATTTGGGGGGTTATATTTGAATCAATTTCCCGGTCGAGTTGCTTATCGCGGTACAAGTACATTCGAGCGTAGTTTTCATAATTATTGCGGAAAATTTTGGATTTTTTAGACTAATATGATAATGAATAGATACGTACATATTTGAAAAAAAATGGGGACATCTCTTTCATGGATGTTTCTGGACGGGGTATTACCAATTTATAGGTGGTGTAAACCAACAATATAATTAATAGATACAACTAGCTACGCTTCGCGGTTTCACCCGCCTATATAGCCCCTTGCCGTGGGATTTTCGGCATTAAATGTCTCCTTGTCCTAAGCTATTTTTGTTTTTATGCGTTATAACTGTGGAATTAAACACTATAGAATATTTATTGACATTAAATTCAATCCTTTTTAAGGTTAAGAACAGGCCCATATTTTTAAAATTATAAGTAATTAAAATATTTTAAGGGTAAACCATGATACATTTATCTTAAACATAGGAAGTAGTTGATATTTTTAAGGCAAATATCACATAATATTTATAGTTTTTAGTAATATTATTTATTAGAAGCAAGTGTCTTTTTGCATTTGCGTAATAAGTTTATGTTAAATGAAAAGTGTTAGATATTTGATCTACAAACAATATAAATGAAAATTCAACGAACATATATTTACATAGTAATCGACATGCCTCAACAAAACTAATCCATTACCGACGACTATCAAAAGCACAGCCGGGCTAATAGCATCAAACAAAGGTCGGGTAGATGCACATCAAAGGGGCCGCCGATAAAAACCCCAAACTGCTTCGGGGCCAGCACAATACTGACAGACAATGGTGTTGTCTGATCTAGGAGCGTATTGACAGCCCATAGAAACCCCGTCGAATCGATACCTTTGGAAAATTTAAACGCGTTTCCAAGGTACCATTTGGGGTGGGTTTAATAGTGAGGGGTTATGCGTTCCGTGCGCGGTTCTTTCGTTGTCCTTTGATTTTTGTTTGAATTAAGTGGATGTATGGATATAATAGAATTTATAAGCATTGGCTTCACGTCATAATAACAAAGCCTTAATATCTCTGTACTTTTGACGTGCTAATAATATGTACTATTTTGACGAAGATAGAAGGGGGGTGAAATAGGCGATTTCATATAAAATGAAAGGTTATCATTTATACATCGCAATGCGAGTTCTAGCTCGGGACGAGCCACTAGTTATAAATCCAGCAGAAGATTGGCGTGAAGCAGTATTGCACTTTGTTTCGTACGGTGAGCCTCAAGTCCTGTATTCCCATAATATTCCTCTCCCACCTTGTCCTCTCCCAATTTACCATAATTAATCCTCTCCTTATTCCCTCCTCTTCCTTCAAGTCTTTAAGGCAACTGCAACTCTTTCATAGTCTGTGGTCGGCCACTTAACATCAGGTGAATCACATGTAAATCTAGCTTAATATTCCTTACGTAATAGAAAAATGATATTAAAATAAATAACAAAGTCTTTATTCAACACTTTATTAATTCTATGAACTTGTTGAAGTATTTTCTTTTCATTATAAAATAATATCATATCGATAGGAATCTAATCCATAATTTCTAACACAAATATAGTATCTAGCTGCGTCTATACTGCGCCAATATTAAAGATTAATGAAAAAAATTTCATCGGAACGCAACATGGAGTTATTGTATCCATCAACAATGGTATGAATACACTTGTCCGCGTGTACCGGGGGCGTATTGTATCCGACGATATTGGACTATGATAAAGGATGGTCAACCTTTTGAGCATCCGATGTACGGCTATTCTTTGTGATATTAAACAGATTCGCGTATGAAGCAGTCGGAATTATGCGACCCTTAATAGAGCCGGTGGACCGAAGGTTATTTATTGCTGGCTTTTGCAAGTCGGTTGGGCTTTATGATGGTTTTAATTTGGGGTTGCTACGGTTTTATATGCAACGACAATTGGCATGTTCGAATCTGTATAGCGTGATAAATACGTTGTTAATTTACTCGTTTTATCTATGAGTAACCAGCAATTTAAAGGGCTACTGAAATTAAATTTTAATCATTGTTTTGTCTACTATGTATTGTGTATTCTTCAAATATTATAGATTTAAAAGTTTGGATGTCTGTATGTCATGCCGCATGTGAAAAGAATTTTAATGAAACCTGGTATTCAGCTTATAAACTACATTTGAACTCAATTCACTCGTATCATCAAAAAAGGTCTTCTGTACATATTTTGATGAAAAGGAAAAAAAAATTTTTTACAGCATGCAGCCCTATTTAATAGTCTAGAAAAGAAGTACAACATAACTGCTATTACGAATACATGAACGGATAAAATGAAGTAATGTCGCGGTTGATAAGAGTAGTTTCTGAGGAAAGTCAAGATATCACTGCGAAGTTTGTAGACTATACACTGTACAGAATAAACATAAGCCAACAATGCTAACAACCTAACTTACGACGTAAAATCTAGGATTGAGATTTTTGTTTAAAAGTTAGGTACTTTTTTAGATAAAATAGATAAATAATTATATGTTTATAAAGTTGCATCTTATTAAATGTAGATAATCTTTTTGTAATAATTTTAATTTTATGTGTAATTAATGTTTTATTTTGTTTTTTTTTTAATGTAATTCAATTATAATTTAAATAAATACTAACATAGTTTTAAGATCAATGTTTACTAACCAATTTTATGGATGTCTATCTGAAAATAAAATAAATTATTATTATTATGAAGTTATTGAAAATTCGATTGATAAAGTGGCTGACTAAAACTGTGAATTAAAAATCAAGTGAACAAATAATTGGTTTATGACAATGCTAGCCGAATATTTGCATAGGACACAATATTCGAGATAACTACAACTACCTCAATTATAAATTTTGAGCATGACTCCTTTTTATGCGAAATAGGACTATTCACCTTCTTATTTACCATTCCTAACATCCACTAACCAAATTATTATCCCACTTTTCTTAGTTAAAGTAAATAACAACTCAAGTTTAAACACACATTCCACTATAAATTTTACAGCCATTCCCGGAGATGGTCTATAAATCTAAAGATTCTTTGATGCAAAACATATTTTACACTCAATAAAGTTTTATTTGTTGGTTCATGGTTCATACTTTACGAGCCATTTTCTTGAATGGGGTGTCAATTAAATACAACATACGTCCCCTTGATAATTGTGCCTTTATGCCATGACACGTGACCATCTGAGAGTGGTGATTGCTAAATTACTGGCTTTCGCAGTCAGATTATTGTTTGGGTCCAATTTAAGCGTTGTTATAATTTTGTATTGTGATAGAAATGAGTAGTTTCTTCAATAATAGAAATTCAAAAAAGGGTGTAAGCTGCAATTTGTGCAATAATAGAAATGCTCAGATTCAAAAAAGGGGATGGTTAGGTGTATGAATGAAGTTACGATAATAATTAATGCATTTACAAATATTGAATGGTTATGTATAGTTCGTGTTTTAAATAATTGTTCCTAAAACTGTTGAAACATGATTAACATAAAATATTTCATATTTTATTAAGCGTAACAGTTGTACGAAGAAATAAAAACCTTTTACAATTTTTACGTAGAATCAAAAACCCGGAACATTTCCTACATAACTTGCAAGTGGCGTTTTTTCTCTCAATGAAAAAATATAAAAGATCGCGCCAGCATTGCATTATCATTTAAATTCGTGGAGGAACCGAAGTTTACGCCAAATGACGGATTTAGGGTCTTAACAGGGGGTCGATTCTGGCGCGAATAGAGGTACGATGATGTTAGGGAAAAATATTGTTTCTCAGTAAAAATGTGTAGTTTCACCATATTAGTTACCAACATCGAACATCGCACATTCTCAGGTCTAAAGTAATTTACACAGATTAGAGAAAAATAGGGAGATGAAGCGTTACAAAGACTCGAGTGACGCTAACTACATGTACGTACATGTGCATCTGTGTGAGTGAAATTTGAAAATTTCGAAGCTCTCGTGATGTTTTGTGCCAAACTAGACAAACATTTTGGTATTTACTTTTAAAGTTTGTATTTGCTTTTCGGCGTCACTCGAGTCTTCGGCCGCACTCCATCTGCCTTTTATTCTCTAATCTGTGGTAATTTACAACAAGATACGTCAAAATACGTTAGGTCGAATGAGGTTTCTTGTATATTTTAACAATTTGCGATAGAAAGAAAAAAAAGTAGACTATCTGATTAATTCGATGAGACTTAATAATATCGCAATGATATGTTATGTTTTGCATACATTGCGTTTTTACTCACAATCGACATTTTTCTCTTATTTCGAAAATATCTGAATCCGCGCGAGAATCGTCGCCCTACCGGGTACAGAATCTAAATTCATCGCGCGGCGTGCTTCCGCGATGATTACAGAAGACCAGCGTCTTTATGGTAATGTTATTTTGGGGTATTTCACTTTGGTTGATTTTTTCTTGACACTTTCTTGCTTTGGCGTGATTGCCGGAGTTCGTGGTCGGAATATGTATGGCAGGATTTATGTTAATTTTTTTTTTTTTGATATTTTGGACAATAGTATTTTTTGTGGTGTTTGTTATGGTTATAAACGTTTTGTATTTATTATTTATAAAAAACAGCGTGTTTTACGATAGTTGTCTTCATTTATTTAAATAAGTATACCATAAATAAAAATTTTTGCCAAAAAATAGAACCGACTTCCTCGCTCTAAAAAGTAGAAAATAACCTTTATTTCATTTTTGTTGAAATCTATACAAAGTCGGTGCCTTATCTATTTTCAATTTAACAAGATTTTGCAAAAAAAGGATAAAATTTTTATTTTATCCTTTTTAGTGTCCTGTGAAAGGTAATCACATCATCTAGTCACAATTCAGTTGATATAATATACATCATTAAACCTTAACCGCAGAGCTTATTCGTTGCGTTGATTTTCGAGGAGTTCCCTGGAATATCTTCCACATGGATGATCAGACTTGAGCAAATTTCTATGGGACCACACATGAACTCTACTCTTTCGAATGCAAAAAAAAAATTCCAAATCGGTCCATAAACGCCGTTTAATTGTAAGTCGGTTAAAAACTTGCATCAATAAATTTTATATTCAACAAGTGCAAGGCACGTAATCAAAATAAGACTGGATCTAAATCTCAATTGAAAGTTTCACTTTGATTAGAAACAAAGGAAAATATTGAAAATTATAGTGTAATCCAATCAAATAACGGTTGACCCGTTTCGACAATCTCTATAATCGTTATGAAAACAAAAAAAGCCAATGGAACCATCAATATGGAAAGAAACAATTGACATTATATAACAATCGTCGTTTCAAAGCCAGCACAAACTATAGTTGACATAACACAAAATTGCGGCTTTATATCCTCGAATCTGCTTATCGAAAAAATAACATAACAGCCCTGTAAGAGCACGTTAAAAGGATTTTCGTAAAAAGGCAACTGTCGAGATTTTCGACGAGGCAGATTCGAGCTGAGTTTCGTATAATAAATCGTTGGAGCACAAAAAATCGTGACTATTTTGATTTGAACGCCAGCAGGGGTGGGATTTGTGCCAAGTATCATTTCTTACGCCTTTGAATATTCAGCTCGAAGGCTTTTCTTTGTTTTCTTTATCAAATATCATATTTCGCTTTGGGATGATTCGCAGCGTGACTTCAAAGTGATGCGTGGATTTTAGCGGAGGGAATGGAAACGTGATTTGCGTTTTATCTAGTGATTCGGTTAGGGAGATTAGTGAAAAATATGTGCCTATTGAGTATACTTTAATAACAATCTTTGCACGAAGCGTAAAAATTAGTACCTAAGCTAAGCTTAGTGCGGGGACCGTTGATAATGTTGATAAACATTTTTTTTATTTTTTCATTTTTATTCGAAACTAGCTTTCCGCCCGCGGCTTCGCTCGCGTGGACCCGGTAATTATTTGATTTTTTCTCGCCGTAAAAACCTTGCTTAAACTTCAACGAACATTAAAAAAAAAGAATTGTCTAAATTGGTCCAGTCGTTGTTGAGTTATGCGCTTACCAACACTTTTTGCGATTCATTTTTTATATATAAGATGCAGGATTTATTCTCTGTTATTTAATGAGCAGTAGTCAATGATTTTTTATAAAAATATTTGACCATAATTTTGGTGATATTGGTGTAATATTTCATCTTCAAGAAGGTGAATGAATGTTCTATTTACGGAGCGCTTGTACGTTTAACATTCAGAACAATTCAGAGCGTGACAAAGCCTTAAAAATAAACAAACTTTACAAGGCTAAAACGAGTCCCCTGTAAGCGTTAATATTTCACAAACTCGGCGTAACAGTCGAGCTCGGAGTACTCAAGATCTCGCGCGGTCCCTTCACACGTGGCAAAGTGCGAGAAAGGGCGGCGAAAGCAGAAAAAGTTTGCAAATTTCCGACAAACTTTCCCCTTAAAATATACCACCTTTACCTTATTTCGCACGCCCTAAAAGAATTTCGGGACGAAATGCGTCTTTAAATAAATTATACGCTGATGGGGAATGTTTCGTCCATGTCGTTGTCGTATCGAAATTGGTTTTGTGTTTCGTTCAAAGTTCGCCCCGTTTTGTTGATGTTATTGCTTATGTATTGCGTAAAATGTAGGATTTTAAATTTTTCTAATCGCTTAGGTATTTGTATTTGGATTATATAATATATATTTTGCTCTATAAATCTATTAAGAGATACTTGAATGGCGACTTGCCACATTTCTTCTTCTTAATCTATGGCATCCCTGTCCAAAACGGATTTTGCCAATGTCATGTTGCAGTATGGGTATTATTGGTACTCTAATGGTCAATTTATACAAAGTCTGTGCATTGGGAAAAACAAGTTTAAGACGATCCGTGTTAAACTTGCATGATAGATCGAGGGAACCACAGACAAAACAAACAATTAACATTTACATTAAGTCCGAATTGTTTTTGGAATTAATTTGAAATGCATTGAGAAATGTCTTATTCCTCATAGTATTACTGCTTTACTGACCCAAGTATTGTTTGTAAATGCGGGCGAATCTTTCTACTTAATGGCTGGAGATGGTAGAGAAGCAAATGTGTCACCTAGGTATTGCCGATCGATTAATGTCACCTAACATAGACATCCACCAGTATGAGCCGTGGATGAGAATTCCTAACGGAATTATAAGAACAATAGTGCTAATAAAACAGTGTTACAATATAGAACTTATTTAATATAGTTTTACGATGATCGGTTTTATAACAAAAGGTGGGTATGACGAGATTAAGCTAAACTAGGGCCATCTGGCATAATACTTGTAATATTCTTCAATATATATTACAGTTTCTTTTAATTGAATGAAATAGACCTTCGCATAATGTAATTATATTTTCGTCTAGTGGTGAATATATTTTAATTTCAGGTATTATTATATGGAGCATGTAAAAACAACCTGATCTTAGTAAAGTATACAATATTTTCTTTTCCTCTAAAAAAAATTTCGAGTAATACTTTTAACTGGCTCTGCTCTGTGGAAGTTCCGGGATAAAAACTATGTCATTTCTTATGTTTCCAACTATTTCAGTACGATATTTCATAAAAATTGGTCCAGTGATTTAGACGTGAAGAAGAAACAGAAAGACAAAGTTACTTTCGCATTTTTATAATATTAGCAGGATTATGAACCTGACAGATTCAAACCAAACATAATATGGCAAATGACAGTAAAAGCAGAAATCAAGTAATTTTTCACGCAAATTATAAATTTTTATATCATACTAGCTGATAGGATATATATATATATATATATCCTATAAAATATAGCCTATGTTACTCGGGGATAATGTAGCTTTTGAATGGTGAAAGAATTTTAAAATCGGTCCAGTAGTTTTTGTACCTATTCATTACAACATAACAAACAAAGTTTTCCTCTTTATAATATGAATATAGATAAAACAGGCATAATATTTTATAGTTAACATCACAATTGACGCTTAGGCCCTTCTCCCATTAGGCAACGTAAACTGAACTTGAGTCTCGAAGACTAGCTGTCACACGTCATTCACATACATAACAATGGAGCCTCGCACATTAAGCTACCGGTTTCCTACG
>LQNK01000521.1:82874-94263 GCA_001586405.1 Phoebis sennae
ATGTTATTTTACAAAAAATATAAAAATGATAGGAAAATATTTTTTAAGTTTTAAATACGACTATAACAACGTCTCAGTCATGATGTTTCAGATGACATGAAATTTTATTAAGTTGTGAATTTGTTCTGAATAATATTTTTATAAATGTACAATTTTATAAACGTCTTAATTCACTGTTGAGTGTCACTCAAATTTATACATCATTCTTTTATCGTCCCATTTGTAAACGAACACGGGGGAGAGGTTTAGTTTATTCAAATTATAATTTATACAAAACAGATGGTGCTATCTTTTTCAATTTACAGAGATAACGTCTCCTTTGTCCCGCCTTCAAATTGGACAGGTATTCGCGGAAATTTCATTTTTTACTGTCACCTTCGGGAAATGTAAAATAATGAAATAAGTAACTGCGCACATGAGACACTTAAGGGAAATTATTGAAATCTGATTGTCTATTTTGTTTTGTAAATGTTGTTTTTTTTATTTTAGGTCAAGCAAGTACTTTTTTGATAAATACTAAAAATAGGAGGAATAAAAATATAAAATACTCTAATTGTGACACCCATCGAACGCCTGTCATAAATCAACATCTATGTGTTACGACAAATGTTGCCTACGAAGTATTACTATCAATAAAGCATGGTACAGATGGTAAAGATTCTATGTACAGCATAGAAGTAAAACCTTATTCAAACAGGCATCTAAATAATTATATGAATCATAAACTAAATATTTTTCACTTTATTTGTCACTTTGGTTCTATATTGTTACTATTGGCATGGTGAAATCTGTGTTTTGTTTTCAATGTTTTTTAAAAATATTTCTTCTTTTCTTTCAATAATACCCTTATTACGGCTATATAAAAGTTCCTACAGCAATTTTATTTTCTTAAAAATAAGATCATGCCAAAAGGTGGAAAATATTATATTAGTTTTTCAATATCGTTATAAGTGGATCCGTGTGCGAAGCGTCTTTCACGTCAACGCCGACAAAAGCAAAATTATGAGAAACGGTAACGATTTACTTTTAGTACTCAGTAAAATTGGATCCTTTACAGCTATCGGTAGGCGTAATGAAATTTATAAGACTTATCGAAGGATTCAGGAAGTCTGAGTTGAACGGCTTTGTTCCCTTTTGGTAATGAAAGTGTAAAACGTGCGGGGTTTGTTGATTGATGTGTTGTGATATTTTAATTTGTTATTTATATTTATGATTGTAATTAGTCATTGCACACATAAGTTATAATTTATTTGATATTGATTGTGTTCAAAACTATCGTTTAACCACTAAAGTAACATCTAGATTTTCCCTTGGTCCAATTTATTTAATACTAGCTACGCCCTGCAGGATTCTGTCGGAATTCCGGGATTAGAAGTATGTTATGTATGTAGCCTGTATATGAATACCAAGTTTCATCACAATCGGTTCAGTAGCTTTTGCGTGAAAGAACAAACACAATAGAAGAATTATTGTATTTGTTATGTGACTTGACATGACTTATATTTATAGCTTTCCAGGTTTATTACGATTAAACTAATTTAATTTAGAATACTTTTGTTTTTGGGGGTTAAGCGTTGCTTCGATCATTTCTTTTTATTTCTTCCTAAGACTAAAACTGCAACATTTTTGGTGAAAGTTTTCATGGGCGGTGGTCGCTTATTTTCAGGCAAACCGCATACACCTTTGCCTGTTTATAACATAAAAACATCGCCTCCAATAACGAAAATCAATTGTAAAATTGCAGGAAGCAATAGCATTCGATTGAACTGTTTTATCATTGTTTCGATTATCAATTCAACCCGTTCACTGCTAGCTGAATGTCAACATTCATTTCCGTGGCCTTTTGGTATAATATTAACAATCATGTAACTTGCCTATCGATTTTACCTCTCAAAGGGTTGGAAATTGAAAATTTATTATGTGGAATATCAATTGAAGCTGATATATTTAAAATTAATTTCATATATATATTTTATGAGACATTAAGTTACATGTTAGTACTGCTTTGTCGCTTAAACGACAACATTGGCAGTCATTTTACCGTTTCCAAATACAAACAGCAATAGCAAAAATCGCGCCGAACAAAACCAACATTCGACTAAACCCTCTTTATCATTGCACGGGCGATTATCAATTCAACCCGTTCACCGCTGGCTGGATGTCAATATTCATTTACGCGCGGCCACGGCGGCGGCGTGCGTGATTTGCCGATCGCCGGCGGTACCGCGCCGTGATTCGAATATCAAGTGCTGGGGGTACGATCGGAAAACTGCATGGTGATAATTCGGCGGCGCGGGAGGGTTAACACGGTCGATTAGATGAAATTTGAATGGAATATGTAGTTATTTATAAATGTTTTTCGATTTATTTTATTTCGTTCAGAAATAGAGGGTTGTAAATTTTGAGCAATAGTGAAGTAAATGTATTTTAATGTTTTCCAAATATAGGGTACAATATATTGATAATAATGTTGACTCGTTTGAAATGCAATATAATCCATTGTCTATGAAAATATTATAAAGTGGAAAGATATTTTGTGTGCTTGTTTGTATTGAATAGACTCCCAAACTACAGGACCGATTTGGATGAAATTGTGTACAGAGATTCTTAGGAATCCCGAAAATCTTAGATACGGGATATATACGCGGGTGAAACCGCAGAGCTCAGCTGGTTTTGTATATGAAGAAAAGTGACGTTCCAGGATAACATAAAACTGTACGAAATGTACAACAATATCAAACGTTATCTTAATATGAACCACTATAAATTCACTTATTAATTAATTTATTTTTATTTGCAGGTTTTTCGCAGTACATGGGGGATATGGACATGCAGGACTACAAATTGTCCGGTGTAACAGACAGGTTAGTCTATGTATAGACTAGCATAACATACATATTTTTTCGGATATTTGAAGAATTTGTTATCTTTTACGGCCGCTTTCAATAATGTATCAAAGATAATGGATAGATCTTCTTCTTCTTTTTACTTATGGCTTCCCATCAAAGATGGATTCTGCCGATGTCAAGTGTCCGCAGGAATATCCAAATGTTGGGGTTAATCGAGACTTATTACCACGCTTAATGCTGAGGATAATGGATAGATTGTAATTTCATTAAATGACATTTGATTGTCAAAAGTCATAACAAGGGCTATCCGTCGACAGCATATTGAAATCAAAATAAGTGCAAATAGATCGTTTTGCCTGACTTTAGTAAGCAAAACAAGGGATAGTTGTGGAAAACGGCCGTAAGTTTGTAAGAGAAATAAGATATATTTATTAACAGAAATGCACAACGTAAGTGTCAATGTAGATAAAATAAATATTTTGAAAATGGCGGCTATTTATTTTTTCAAATTAATTTAATAGAATAAAATAGAATAGCAGGTGTAGAATAGTGGTATAATTAAGTCTTATGAATAGTCATATTTTACGTTATCACCGGTTCGGAAAGTCGTCTTAAGTTACCATCGGTTTGGAAATAATGTGAGTATTTCATAGATATACGAATCTGAATACACGTTTTTACTCTTTGTTCATTTGGAAATGAAAACAGCTGAAAACTCACCCACGAGATCAACGTATAGACCGTTGTGTTGAAATTGACCATTCGGCTTTGACCACTTACTAACAGATGGATCACCAGTCTGCTTACCCAATCTTCTATACAATAAAGACATAGCAGGCTTTATCTTTCTTGACTTCTTCCAAAATTTTTTGATTGATTTCATAATGATTATGAGATCGTCAATGTATCACTTTGTATTCAATTCAATGAAAAACATTCCAATATCCAAACATTTTTTAGTTAGTTTCTAAGCAAAATGTATTATATTTTATGTTATTTTATCACTTTATTTGGTAAAAAAAATAAAGAGTATATCTATCTATCATTTTCAAAGACTTTCATTATCATTGTATTGTTAGAATCCCGAAAGTTGGAGTTCTACGCATATCTTCAAACGACTTGATACAAGTACTTCATACAAAGAATAGAACGAATAATATCATGCAGAAGAAAAAGCATACTTAAACAAGAATAGCAATAAAGAAAAAGTAATAAAATCTCTTGAATAATGCTAAAAGCACTTCTTGTGATATTAGCGCTGTGATGTCGGAATTTGAAGTGAATACATCACGTGAAGCGCGATATAAGAATATGACTTGTAGCTTTATAGTGTTTTTATGTGCTTCTGAATAAGATGATACTTGGAAGGTGTCGTTGTTAGATTATTTTCGAGTGTGGAGTCGTTGGTGTGACCTTCTCATACTGTCGCAAAAGTGGAATTAAATTGTACCAAGAAACGTTCAGCCAATCAAAAAAAATACACTTTCGACATATATTTATCGTATTAATTATCGAAAATTGAGAGAGGAGTTATAGAACAAAATAGGAAAGGCAATAAAGGTTTCCGGGCCCCGCTCACCGTACGAAAGACGGTCCAACACTCCTTTACGCCGATCTTCTGCTGGGGGGGTAGTAGTTTCCTCGGTGCATACAATGCTCGGCTTCCACTCTGAAAAAAGATTGAATCAAGATTATATTTGCAAAAATTTGGTATTAATTTTTCTTATAATATTATTTCGCATCTTCTTTGTCAGAGGCTAAAATTTGGCGTGAGGTTAGCAAGTATAATTGTTATGGCATTACTTCTCGAAGGAATTAATTTATAAATTGAATAGTGTTTATATGTCGTTTAATATTTATTTTGATACAATATTTCATAATTGTTTGCAAGTTGAGCGAAAACATTATGATGCCGTTTTTATTTTCGTAAAATCGACTCATTCAACATGCATTTCGGATGTGACCGTGAACGCCATTCACAAAATCCATTAAAAAGATCAAAACAAAATACTCGGGGTTATTTTCCTGATATACATGCAAAATCACTGCCTCTCATTCAATAAGCGGGCAATTTTTTGTGCTTAGCTTTACGTCAGATTTGAAGAACCTAATAAAAAGGACACAAATTGCTCCCCTCGAGTCGACGGGGTCTGCGAAGGGCGCTCCCAGGACGTCATCCATCTTGTTTTTATTTTTCCCCTAATCCCGATTACGGGTATTCGTCAAAGTGCAATATCATCAAATCACTGTGAAAGAAGTTTCATGATTTGGTTCGCGGGGTAAAATATTACTTGGGCAAGTTTCAGTTGTGAGAGCTCGGGTCGGTGGGTGTGCTATCCGTCTAATGATATACTATGAATTGCGGATTGGTTTAGTTTCATGGGACTTGTTTGTTCACGTTTATGTAATTAATTCATAGTGACTACAACGACTGATTTTACTTCACTGACTGATTCGTCAGTGTTTATAGAGATTAGTTTTTTTTATTAATTTTGGCTGACGGGCCATGGACAGTTTAGATTGATATTTATAACATAATAACATTAGTTTGTAATTAATGACGGAAATTATTATGTTTTTTACATTAACATTTATTTAAGAAAAAAAAAATATTATTTCGAATGTCTTATTTGCTTAATTTTTCCAAAGCAGAAAATTGGGAACACTAGAAAGTATGATAGCTTTTTAAGTTAAATGTTTAGTATCAAATATATTTTACTTGATCATAAAAAGCATATTCAAAGATAATAAAAGCAATGAACTAAATATAGCGTATCGTTAGCTGTACGACTTACCTAAGAGTCCTGATAAAGGCACCTTATGTCGAGTCACTCACGACGTATTTCATGGTACGTCGACTCACGAGATGATATTGTCGGATATACGATCTTTGCCAGTAACAAATGTTTTATGTACTGCTCTTTGGCTCGGGATTATGGCTATTTTGTAATGGGACTTTTTTGAATCAAAGGAAGGTTGAGTTGTTGCCTGCCCATTTATCAATATAATGCGGAGATTCCTCCGTACCTACATTATTACTTTTAAATAAGTTTAAATCCTTTCACAAAATTATTATAACAGAATCCCATTCATGTCAATAAACAAAATCAAAGGCAGGTTTTAATTTATTAAAAGATCTATATAAATAGTTTTTACGTAGCCAAGTTAAACAATGAAACAAACTGTATGCCTTTACTACGTAACGTAAAATTATTATATTTACATGCAGATATTCGAAAATCAAAGAAAAAAATAGCCACAATTTACTTTAACGTAATATTACAATCGAAATATTTACAACAGTTTTTACCATAGTAGGGCTGAAAGAGCACGTATTTGTCGTGGAAATGTAATATGCTATCAACTGACATAACAGCAACTCGTTTATCAACTACAATGAATAAATGTTATAAATAAACCGTATATCACTTTACAGTCTCCTATACCTTTGATGTGCAGTTTCATTCGCAAACAACGGCGATGGAGCACGCACCGGTGCGAGCGCGCACGCTCCAGTGTCCGGTCCAATGATGCAGGCCGGCTATACACGAGTTTCATGACTGGGTGACCCTCCACTGAGCCGGTACAACTACTATTCTTAGGCTATAAGCGATGGCCTTAATAGAGTGGTTTAAGTCATGGAAAATAGACGATGCGGTATATTTCAGGGGTTCCCAATTTTGTTCAATCCGCGACCTATGAGCTTAGTTATATGTTTAGACAGTCTAGTTTCAAATAGGAGTAAAGGGATCGATAATCGAGACACATCGATGGGGGAGGGAGAGCAATTAAATCCTTGCGAAGCCCTATTTCATGCGACGCCTAGTTTGGGAAACTCCGGTCTACTTGATGAACATGTAACTTACAAATTATAAAATTACGCACCGATGCAAATTTGCACGCTCCATTGTCCAAGGCGACATGAGTCTCATGACTGGGTGATCCTCTAATGAGGCGATTAAATTACTATTTTTATGCTGTAACGAACGGCCTTAATATAGTGGGACAAGTCATGAAAACTAGAGGAGGTCGTCCCCTTAGTGCTTACATTGTAGATTGCAGATGATATAAGCGCGCAGGCGAACTTCACATGAGTTTCATATCTCGGCGACTTTCTGCTGAAGCGGTACAACTACTACAAGCAATGTCCCCAAAATTGGGGTACAAGTTATGGAAAATAGTCAGAGTTGCCTACGTGAAACAAAAGTAGCTTTCAAATATAGTTGAAGCACCGTTGCGTACGCGCATACTTCAGTGTACGCGTCATTGATGCAGGCCAGCTATACCCGAGTTTTGATGACTGGGTAACACTCCACTGAGGCGGTAAACCTACTCTTCTTAGCTTGTCAGTAACGGCTTTAAGTGTGCGGGCCAATTTATGGTACACAGATGGGAGGAAATAGACAATCGCTTCAATATTTCAATGCTGATCATGAACTTGGGATTAATATTTCACCAAGTTCATAGCCCAAAAACTAGATAAAATTATTGCCAAAATATCTATACATATAATAAAGCAGTAACCGAACCATTTCTGTACATTGAATATTTTTCAAAAAGAGTAATTGGTATGCAATATGTATGTTCTATAGATACCAAAACCATGGTTAGAATTTTTTTTTTCTGTTTGTCTGTTTATCTGTTTGTCTGTTTGTCTGTTTATCTGTTTGTATGTTCGTCAATCACGCAATAACCACTGGACAGATTATGATAAAATTTCACATGTTGATAGATCATGATTAGGTGCAACTTATAGGCTACATTTTATTTGAAAAAAATATTTAAGGGATGGCTTTCCATACATGTACACGGAGGGTAAAAAAATAAATTCACGAATACATCATTAAATGAGATGTCATTGAATAGGTCTTTAAAAATGAAATAGAGGTTTCTAAATGCGTTGTTTGCTAAAATACATATTTTTTGAGATATACGCTTCTAAAGTCGTGAAAATATCATACCACGTAACAAATTGAGATTTTAGTTGAGTTGCGGACATGCCTTTTTATACTATTAACGTATAGGTTAAGACGTTACAAACACTGAATCAATTATTAAAAATCTTCAAAAAATAACAAACTCTTAGCCCGCGGCTTCACTCGCGTGGTCTACAATTTTCTGTATTTTGAAGGAGCGCGCGCGCAGTGTGAGATTTTGGTCAAACCTATTTTCATAGAAAATTATAAAAAAACTATAGACATTCGCATATATTAGCGGCCTTGCGACCGTAATTTTTTAAAACTTTTGTTGTGCTGCTGCTCCTCTAAAAATACAGAAATTAGTAGCCCACGCGTGCGAAGCCGCGGGCGGAAAGCTAGTATTATAATATATCCTGTTGCTAAACAATTTTACTCTAACTAATCTTATATAATATACTAAATATCTTTCATAAAACCATAAATGGTATTAATATATTTTATTCAATGGTAAGCAAATGGATGATGAAAATTGGAGAAAATTTAACACAATTCACGCATGAGAAATATAACAGATCTTAATAAAACATTATAAGAAGGAAGTATTAAAGTGAATATATTTTACATTGGACCATACTACCAGCTAACGGCATAAAGGGCAGAGCGACGGGTGTAATGGGAACGTGTGCCTATGAAACAAATTATGCACTATTCACTAACTATAACACTGTAATTTTTAAACGAAAACAACATATTATATGAACGTAAGGCTAGTTAAAATTCAACCAATAATTTATAGCCTTAAATGGTATGTTTTAAAATTTATTTTAAACTAAACAAGAACACTATATAAAAGATATACAGAATATGAGGTAAGTAGGTATTGCAAATTATTTTTTGGTGCTAAAAAACTTGTCATTTATTTTAAAAACATTCCATTTTTATTTCCTTTTAACTTACTATAAACACTAGACATTTAAGCAATTAGTAATTTAAGAATAGTTAAAGGAAAGGACTAGACAGTCATTCGATGTCCAATAAAGTCTGGCATGCACTAATAGGTCGTCGACTGCAGAATCAGGAGGGAGGAAAATATCTACGGAAATTTATTACGTAGGAAATCAATGACATTGATAGTTTATATACAAGGGGTATATTATGGATATTAAATAAGTATTTGTTGTATTTAGGAGTAAATTTCAGGAAAATTAAAAAGTCCTGGACTATTTGATACATATCCTATACTTTTGACGACCCGATTGGCGCAGTGGTTCAGCAATGGTCTATTGCGCCGGAGGGTGTGGGTTCGATCCCCACGAGCAGGAAATTATGATGTGATGAACATTATAATTTTCTACTGTCTGGGTGTTCATTTATCTATAGTATGTATGTATTTACCAAAAAAAAGTATGTTTAAGTATGTCTATCAGTTATCTAGTTTCCATAGTACAAGCTTTGCTTAGTTTGGGACTAGATGGCCTTGTTTTAAATGTCCAGGAATATTTATATTTATATTTATATTTATTTCATCTGTAGGTATGATTTGATTGATATAGATGAGACTGAAATGATGAAAATATACCAAGGGTGGTGAGGTGACTCTTGCGCCACCTTTTTTAATTTCAATGTCGTCAATATGGATAGTGTAGTTGTTATAATCACCCGTCATAAAATTTTATGATTTACTCTTTCTAAAAACTATAATATACAGTACACAATTTAACTGAAAAAATGTACTAAGAAAACTAGTATTATTTACAAAAATACCTGTCACTGTATTACTTAAAATCCTTTTCCACTAGCGTTTCTTAAATAAACATTTTATAATATTATTAGACAGTTCGAAATCAGCCACTGACAGAACAATAATAGGGACAGACGGCGTGCGGATCGATAACCAATCAGCTGCCGGCGTAGTGTTACCTGCTCTGATTAGCCGGCTAAGCACTATCGCAGGATGCTAATAAAATTTGTTCCATCTACCCTCAACACTTCGTTCTCGTTCTTTAATCTAAAGCGAAGAGACTTTATAACGGGATCAATTTAAATATGGAATGTGGAACGCATTTGTCTTTTTTTTACAGATCAATTGATGGTAATGACAACGTAGTCCCGCGTAACCAATTTTTAAATTGTACGTTTTTGAGCTAATTAATTATCGTAATTATGGTTAAAAGTTAAATCTGTATAATTTGTTGATAATTAATGCATAATATTAGACAATTCGAGAACAACCACTGACAGAACAATAATAGGGACAGACGGCATGCGGATCGATAACCAATCAGCTGCCGGCGTAGTGTTACCTGCTCTGATTAGCCGGCTAAGCACTATCGCAGGATGCTAATAAAATTTGTTCCATCTACCCTCAACACTTCGTTCTCGTTCTTTAATCTAAACCGAAGAGACTTTATAATGGGATCTGTTTGAATTTGGAATGTGGGAAATGCCTTTTTTTCGTTTAGGAACAATTGTAAAAATTGAGATAAGTTTCTGCGTTACCGATTGAGGGGGTTTTGGCTTGCAAATTGTTAGTTATTTGTTACGTTTTCACTTCTGACTTACTTATGGATTAAATATTTTATTTTATCGTTAACACTAAAGTTCGTTCTCTCTACATATGAATGGGTATTTATTCATTGTATAAATGTAAAAAAAAATTAATTTAAAAAATAAAAAAAAAAGACCCGTCATTATACAAAGTTATTGTGATATTTTTTTTTAATGACTTTGCTCTTAAAATAGCAAATCATTAAGGTAAAAGGTAATATTAAGCGGCGAAAGTGGTGATTAAAAACTTCGTAAAGAATCTGATTTGGGATACACGTTATTTTCAGTTTTTTCGTTTTCGTTTTTTCATCATTATCCTAAAATGATTACTTTTATAAGTGAAGAGTCGTTTGCTTTTGTAAAATACCATTTTAAAATGTAAACAAGTTATGTTCACAAGATGCTATTCCTAGTATGAGGATATGAATAGAGGATAGTTTAATGATATTCGCTGCCGTCTTGTCGTATCCGAGTATGGAGAGCCCTCAACAACTTTATTTATGAGAGAACTTGACTCTGGTAAGATCTCGCTGGGAGTCAGGGCGACTGTGCGGGGTTTCATTACGGTTAGTTTAAATTTGTATGAGAGTGAGGTTTGTTTAAAAAAGCGCGATGCTTTTGATAATGGTTGAGCATGCTTTGTATGCAAATATAAAAGAGTAACGTATAAAAAAAGAAATGTGTATAAAATCTAAACTAATTTAAATTAAAAGTAAATGTAAATATTTTTTTATCATACAACTCTAGTAAGGAACTGTTTGAAAAACTCGTTGTATGTTTTAAATTAGCATTTTTGATTTTTCACGGAACTGCATGCAAAATGTAAAAAATACAATCGAAAATAATCTCTAATTATTAAATTTGGGCAAGTAAAGAACGTAAAACTTTTTTATAGTTACGAACAATGCGCGAGGCATGAAAAAATGGACCAAGTATACAAATTAAGCGAAATAAACTTTCACACGTACAATTAAAATTTCATACCTATCATCGGCTACAAAGGCTGTCACACAGGCTCACATCATACGTAATATCGCCGGCCTCCTGTTTTCACTTATCTGATATTAAATCACG